>CAKKOB020001124.1:0-13573 GCA_918844115.2 Phlebotomus perniciosus | reverse complement strand
TCAATAAAAATTATTGTTTTCTAAATGCTAAGTCGCGTTTATAGTGGGTACGACCTGTCTTTGGCTCTAAACTGACTAAATCTTCTCGAGGATCAGCCTGTGTCTATTTTGGCCCTTAGATTATATCAGTTTTGAATAATAGAGAGGTTAGAGTAGAGTTTATTATTATAGTTAGAAGGCAGGAGTTGGAAAGGACGAATCACTTTTAAACGTAGATTTATAGATCGTCAGCCGATCAAAGTCCAAGCAAAGAACAAGGAAATAAGGGATAACAAATCTATTGGCATTTAAATACATATTAATGACTTGAGTTTTTTAAGAGCGGTTGTCGTGCTTCGATCCTTAAGATTCCTAGACATTATGGCCGAAGTATTAGGAATTTGCGGGGCAGCTGGACGTGAATAAAGGATAGTAACCTTGGATTAGGATCTTTAGGAATTACTGGGATTAATTAACCAAGGAATAGAATTGGTTGGGAAATTACAGGAAAAATGCGTAAATTTATTAATGCAGAAAATTAGTACGAAAAATTATCGTAAGATGAGTTAAATTGTTTCCAAGATTTACCTTTCCACAATAAATAATCTTTTTCTAAGTCTCATTTGTTTTCCTTCAAGCCATAAATTGGATAATCATAGACAATAAGTCGTCATGTTAATTAGGCCAAAACGCAATTTTTATATTCTTTTCTTGGAATTGGCTTAATATCTGGGATTTTCCGAGAAATGAAATTGAGTCGCGAGAGTTTACTTCAAAAGAAATAAACACTATCAGCGATGAAATTTATTGTTCTTTCTTAGAATTAAAGTTATCCTTTATATTTTGCTTCATCGTCATCGCTCGAGAAAAAAAAGTCTTCTTTTTCTGGAAGTTGAAAGAAAGTGGCGACACGTTGAGATTGAGACACGATGAAACGCGAAAATTTTCATTGGGTGTTTATTTATGTAATTATGAGTGTGTTCATAAAAATTTTTGGGCATGAAAAATGAATACATGTGCGGAGGAGAACACGGTCGGTCATTCATGCAAATAATATGAGCAGTTTAATTTCATTGTCAAATCTTTTCGAACAGATTTTATCTTGAAATGTCTGTTTATATTAGTTCGTATATTAAACGGATTGTAGTGTTGCCCTTACGCGTTTGAGAGTACGTGTTGAGACAATAAAAGCTGATTAATTGATTTTCCGTCTCACCGTGTTGCTTAAGTTATTTATAATCCATTTGCAAGCGGCAAAGATCAATCTAAACTTGAGAAAGCAAATCAAATTGAGTTGTGGAACTTTTTCAAATCATTTCCAACCCGTTTCCCGGTACTCAGCGAAGTCACTTGCTCAGTTTTTCTTGATAATTCCCTGGTTTAGACAAAGGTTATGATCAATGCGGATTGCGACTGCAAAATAATCTTGAGTAAAGAGAATATTTAAAGACAAATGACACAAATTATAATTTGATATTGAAAATAATTAGTGTTGCGGAAAATAAACGTAGAGAGCATTTATTCAGGTCAAAGTCTTTAAATTAATTCACAGCAATTGATTGCAATGATTGGAGCTCTTGAATAGTAAATTTCTCTCAGTAATTTTATACAGAAATCACAGTCATATGATTAATCAGATGTCAAAATAATTTATCCGGACGTCCGGGCAAATCCACCATTTTGAAAATCCCAAAATATTTTATATTTAAATATAATGGCTTCTATAGTGCGGATCAGCCTCATAATTTGACATTTAGTTAATTAGGACACGACCTTTTTAAAAATACTTTCCTTTCGTCCCTTATTGTACCAGATCCCTAGCTTTTAGGGTCCAAACTAGGGTTAGAACTTCGTCCAACCATCGCTAGTGGCGCTAAAGTCAATAAGAAGATTTTCTAGTATTTTAAAGTCGAATATCTCAAGTAATTGGAGTAATTTGATAAAATTTGGATATGTGCTTTTCTCCTTCAGATCCTGATCCGGAGCCAGATAAGAAGGAGGAAGCTCCAGCGCCAATAAAGAGAATTCCAGTTTCTTTCAATACAATAAATGATCGAAATATCGCACAGTAAGTTCTATTTAAATGGAATTCAATACATTGAATAAGACATGATGTTTTTATCTCTTTCAGTGATGGCAATACTCTTGTGGAAGTGGCTCCATTTTCCTTACTGGGTCGTCCACAGCCCTTCCTGGTCTCCGTGGCGACATCCGCTGTGCTTCTCCTAGATTTCCACTGTCACCTGACCAACCGTGAGGTTTGCGGCTACTTGGGTGGCTCCTGGGATCCTCAGGCACAACGTCTTAGCATCACGCACACCTTTCCGTGTCGAAACTCCCGACATGATCGTGAAAAGTCTGGGGATGTGGAGATTAATATACAGAAGGCGATGCTTGAGAAGAATGTGAGTCTCGTCGGATGGTATCATTCGCATCCCAAGAGTGGAGCTCAGCCGACTCTACGTGATTGTGATGCTCAAATGGATTATGAGATACGCATGAGGGGCCCCACAGATGCAACCTACGCCCCGATTATTGGTATAATTTGTGGTGAGTTGAATTTTGAATTAGGAGGGAATTGTGGGAAACTCTTTTAATGAAATTCTTTGGGTTTAGCTCCCTACAACGAAGACAATCCCACCATGGAGTCGTCCATCGTGATGTACTGGGTGGTTCCACCGCCGGAGAATAAGCCCACGGAGTATGGACGACCGATGCAGATGACCTACTCGGTGGTGCAGGATGAAGAACTTGTGGATGAGGTGAAGAGTGAGATGCTGCAATGCATTGAGTACTACAAGCAGTTTGACAATGAGTTGGTACGATTTGGTGATATCTATCGGGATGATGTGACATACATTGAGAAGATGAAGGTGACTCTGTATCCCAAGTTTGCACGGAAGCAGGAGAATCGTGAGTTCTGGAATTGGGTGAGGGTGAATATGGGTCTTCAGGAGGAAGAGGAGTTCACTGTCCCAAAAACAGTGATTGATCAGATGTTGGAGAAGCATCAGGAGATGCTGATGAGACGAGAGGCGGAGGCTGCTAAGGCGAAGGATGACGATAAGAATTCTCATGAGGATGGGAGGCAAGGGGGTGGTGGTGGTGAGGGGAAGGAGGAGGATTCTCAGCTGATGGCTGCCCTCAATGCCACGGATAAGACTGAAATGGAGGTGAAGGGAGATGGTAAGGTGGATGGTAAGCAGACACCACTCCTGTCGCAAATATCGAGTCTGCAGGAGCAATTGAATTTGCCTAGTGGCCTAAATATGAATCCATCGGCACTCGCCACGTCCCTGGTGATCCCACATGTGGTGTCTAATAGCAATATGTCGAGCAATGCCAGTTCGGCGACAAATACCAACTCATCGCCACGCGATAGCCCAATTACGATTCCCTCGAGTTCCGCCAGTCCGGCTAAATTTGAAATACCAATCCGTGCGAGTCCGTCACCCGCCAAGTCGGATGCTTCATCATCAAGGACGAGGAATTCACCGGCACAGAGTCCGGCCAAGTTCAATGTGAATGATGTGCTGAGGAATAGTCCGTGTCGAACGCCGAATAATCAACAGGTGCCACCGGTGGCGGCGCCTGCTGTCTCCACGGCGTCACTGAGACATGAAAATCCACCGGTTGGCACGAGCTCCTTGAAGTACGACGGAGGCGGACCGGCAGCCGCTGCTGCCAACATGAATGAACTGTTTGCCGCGAGTTTGGCACAGTTGGCCAAGACTCTGCCCCCAGGATTGCTCACAAATGACTATGCGGCTCTCTTTCAACAGACACCAGCCAAGATGGCCAATGATTACTACTCAATGGCAGCCGCGGCGGCAGCGGCCGCCACACTGGGCAATGGGAAGGGTTCTGGGAGTTCGAGGAGCAACAGTAATCTCAAGGACTTGATGAGTCAATTCAATAAGAATGATCTCAGCTATATGATGCAGTCACAGTATAATCCAATGATGGGGATGACACCACCGAGACAAGAGACTAAAGCCGCCGCCACGGCAACAACATCCTCGAGGAGTAATAGCAAGTCCAATAGATCGAGTCAATCGGCGAGGACGAGCAAGTATATTGACTCACAGGCAATTCCGGCATCGAGCAAGAATCAACAGCGTCTGGCGGCCTATGAGAGTCTCAGGGCGGCGGAGGCAAACAGACAATTGGCGGATTTTATGAAATCAACGGAATATGCTTCGCTGCTGCTACAGCAATCCGGAGCGTTGGGCTTCAATCCGGCACCGACGCCACCGACAACGGGATCTGGGAAGAAATCTCGCTCCAAGGCACACACTCAGTCAACATCTGCCGGAGCTATGCCGACAATGTCGGATCTTAGTACTCTCTTGCAGGCGACCAGTAAGATTCCGGACTTGAGTAGCTTCTTTGGGGCCGCCGGAGCGGGGAAGCAGCCGGATTTTACGCAATTCCTGCAACAGACAGTCAATCCACCGGTGACATCGATGGCGTCGAGTTCGGCGGCGAGTAGGAAGGCAGCAGCCGATCTGAGTAGCTTCTATGGGAGTAAATTGCCGGATTTGACGACAATCACACCAGTGTCCATGCCATCAACCAGTACTGCCAATAATCTCTCCAATATGCATCATTTACCTTCCATGGCGGACTTTTCTGCTCTGTTTGCGCCGGTTCTGGGCAGTGGAGGTGGTGGCAGCGGGAAGAAGGGTTCCGCGAGCAACTCAATGCCGACTAATGATATGTTGGGGACTTTGCTGCAAGCTGGCAAGATGAACGACATCAACTCTCTGCTGTTTCCCGCCAGCAATGGCAGTGGCGGGAAGATGAGCAATATTCCTAATCTCTCCAGCTACTTCTCCACGCCAATGGGTGTTGGGAAGTCCGATGCAATGTCTCTGTATCCTAACATTTCTGCCACAGCCACGACATCCACGACATCGAGTTCGCGGCGTCAGAAGCAGGAGCAGCGGCAGCAGGAGCAACGACAGCAGGAACAGAGGCAGCAGGAACAAGACTTGGCGGCTCTCTATCAACATATGAAGTATCCAGGACTGCCAGATCCACTGTCCAAGAGTACTCTGGCAGCTAATAATATGTATATGAGTCCATCGGCGGCTCTGTTGAAGATGCAACAGGAGGCATTGAGTGCTATGATGATGAAACCGCCCAAGAGCACATCAACATCCTCCTCCACGTCGTCAACGGCCACTTCGAGAACACCGGATGTCCTCAGCATTCCACCATCTATGTCACCCATTCCGGAGCGTCTTCTAACGGCAACGCCGTCAAAATCATCGGCGTCTTCCTCATCGAGTCGTGGCAATAGTCCACTGATGCCACCAAATCCCACCAAGTACAACTTTAGCGCTGTGGATTTGGCCATATCTGCTGTTCCGTCGCCTTCAGTGCCACCCATGCGGACACCACCATCATCATCACCCCATATCGCCACGGATCTCTCAGCCAAGAAGCTATACAGTCCAGCCAATTCGTACGGAAGTGGAGCTCCGGTAAAGAAACGCATGGAGTTCTCATCAATTGCCGATCTCGTGGCTCCGCCGCCCACAAAGATGCAGAAGATGGATGATCCGGGGCTCTCAGATGCCGATGACTCGGGCATACTTAATTTATCCAGCAACTGTAAGTGAATCCTATATAATGCTTTGAGGTAAGAGGGAAACAATCAGCAGCACAATTTTACGGACACGTTGTTTTAGTCCTATTTATTTAATAGATGATATTGAGAGAAATTGAAAGGGTAGGGTCGAGCCACCACTTACTTAACTTCTGAAGTTGAAAAAGAATTTAGTCCTTTAATTTACAAATGAACTTTGAGAAATATTTATGCTTTTTCGTGCCCAGGGAAGTCCAATGATTCCCGGAAAAACGAGGAAAAAAATCCTTTTTGAAATTTTAGAGGTTTAATATCTCTTAACGAAAGTAATTTATCAAATTAATAAACTTACTTGTCAAACGTAAAAAGGTTCGTATTGTGCGATTATGTATGAGATTTCCCTGATAAACTAGCGAAAACCATACGATAACCTTTAATAACGGTTTTCATCGTGAAATTTTCCTTAAAGAAAAGACATCAAGGGGAAAATCGAGAAAATTGTTTATAATTTTCATCATAAATTGGATAAACAAGTAAAAAGCTTTGTGAATCTCTTTTTTCGACCGAAATGCTGCTCTCGTGCATCAGTTGATTTAAATTTACGCTTAATGATTAGGGAGTAGTGAGTTCAAATCCCAGGGCGGTCAAGTTTTTTTTCTCTGACTTTTCCGGATCAACTGTCCAGAGATGAATCAATAGTCACTAACGGTTAAAAAATAGTGCTTGTATGAGGATAAGAGCTCCAGAAAAGCAGAAGAGCTGTACCTTAATTGATGTACCTATTTTTCTGTCACTGACCCATTATGAGAACTAAGGGATAACGATCTTGCACTGCGCACTTAAAACTGAGATCTCAGTTTCTAATCCATGAAAAATAATGGACATTTATTCCGATTCGTGATAACAAAAGATCAAGGTTTTTAACCTTACCCCTAAAAAGGGAGAGATAAAATTGAAAAGCACATAGGAAATTGCATAATTGGCCCAATCAATTGTTTGGATACAATCAAAACTGGATGTAGTTGGTCGTGAAAGAAACTTCCTCCTACCTAGAATCTTATCTTACTTCGAAATAACTTCGTATTTGGCTTGTTTTTCTTTCCGAAAGTATCAAATAAAACATTATTCTTTCTGTTCTATTTGTCTTTTCTGATCTCCCGACCTGTTTGAGATGAAGATTTTATGAGGAAAATGTATATTAGAGCGGTAAAAAACACAAGAAAAAAGAATAACCAAATCGGTCATTCGGTGGATTCGAACCGCCGTCACTCCGTAAATGAATTTTCCGAAGGGTTGTTCTTTAGCCTTCACATACATGTTATTGACAAAAGCTTGACTAAATTCTTAAGCGTTCCACAAGTGGTGATCCGATACTACCTCACAATTTTACTATTCTCAAGTAATAAAATGAACCCATAATTGAACCCAAATGAAATATCAATTACTAGCATTTTTAGGTGCCACTTATATTGAAAGTTCTGCAATCCGCTATAGACTGAAAAAATGTATATGTGCAATACATACATATACACCTGCTAAACAGTAATATTATTTTCATCGTCTTTTCAAGTCAATATGATTTGATAAATATGTAAAAATTTCCTTATAAAAGAGTTATCACATGAGGAATTTGATGCAAGAATTTATTGCATCGACGCAATAACTTAGCGAAAAAGTATCTTCCTCTCATCTGATTTACATTGGTTAGAAAGGGACAAAGAAACGTAATATTGAGTGATTATTGTGTCCTTCAGACGCAATAATCGTTCAGTTTTTTGTCCCTTTCTAGTCAATGTAAATCAAATGAGAGGTAGACACTTTTTCGCCGAGTTTTTGTATCGATGTAGTAAATTCTAGCTTCGATCTTTTTTCGTATGATATAATTATAATTCGGTAAAATACACTTTTCTTCATAAGACTGCCCTTAATGTTCCTTATATTTATAAAGAGAAAGAAATAAACAAAAATCCCTTACCTAGAACAAAAGATATTGTTGCCATTGCAAACGTGTCCCATAAAAATATGCTGTTGATTGTTTAAAAATGAATGGATAGAAAATGTGGGAATATAACCCGTGAAAAGTATTATTTAAAATAAAAAATTTGGCAGAATTATTATTCAGACAACTGAAAGATTGACGTGAAAGCCTAAATAAGATCGACACAGTATATATGATTTTTTATCGATTCAAATTAACTTTTTATATTATATTTCTATATACTTTGAAAAAGAAACACAAGAAATCAACATTATACATAAGAGAGGTATAATCAAGATTAGTATTTTTATGACTTGTGTTTGAGAAACGATTAATTGTGATTTTTATTGAATAGTTTTTTTCTTTTTTTATTTAAGAAATATTAACATTTTCCTATTTTTAGATACTTTTAGAAAAAGTAAATAGTTTTATCTTTCTTTTGTGCAAGACTAATGAAAAAGAAATAAAAAAAACATGAAAACTAATAGCACAAGTGCAACAAAATGACTGCAAAATCTAAGCGATCGCGTAGCTTAGCTTAAGTGAGCTGGGATTCCCAGGGGATCAACCCGGATTACAAGGCAATTTTTCAAGTTATCTGGTCAAAATCGGAGCTATGGCTTAGTTTTAATGCTAGCATGAATAAATTTGAGACCGATCGATGCCATAGGAACTAAACTATTAAAAAAAAAAAAACATTTTTCGGGTGTTTCAAAATGGCGGCCGGAATTCGCGCTAACCTCTACGCGACAAAAACTTGTCGTTATTTGGGAATTCCAGCTCATTGTGTAATGGTTATACATATAAATAAAACAATCTGCTTACTTTTAGTCTGACGATGATGAAGAATAAAGGAAAGAATAAGAATTTTGAGTGCTGAAAAAAATAGTTTTATTTAAAAAAATCACAGAGATTTAGAAAACTTTGCCATAACGTTGACAACAGATGAAATATGAGATAAAATACGGATTTAATGATATAATGTGAAATATTTTTATGAAATAGAATCTTTTTTGACATGGGATTTTTTTTAAAACAATATTATTCGACCCCATTATCTTATTCTGTAGAATAAATATGGATAATATAATATCTAAATAATTGAAAAAAAAAGATTGCGGAAGGATAAAATAATACTTTTATTGAGTCAAGAAGAGTAAGAAAAAAGTATATTATATAATAGAATTTGCTTTGAAATTTTATTATTTAGTAAAATGAAAAGGAATCCCATCAAGTTAGTGTAATGCAGCTCTTGATTGAAAATGATAATTAAGGTGAAAAAGGAAATATAAAAAATACTAAAAATATGCATTTTTAATGTGTGTATTAGAAAAGAATTTGCTTATACACAGAAAAAGCAAATTTTTAATATAGAAATCATAAATTCGTTATGAAGTAAGATTTAATCTAATAGTAATTATAAGGCATATAAAATTAAATAAAATTTGAATATAAAAAATACACATTAGAAAAGTATGTATAATAAAAAGAATATGGCAAAAAGATGTGAAAAAGCTCTAGACTAGACATTAAAAAGTGACAAAAAAACTAATTATGTAATAATGAGAAATATATTAGGAACATATTTAGTTTAAAAATAAAAATTATGTACTAGTTGATATAATTATAGAAGATGAAAGAAGAAAAAAAAGAGTGAAACACTGACGAAAAAAGAATTTAAAAAGAAATATGAAAAAAAAGTAGTTTTGACGTTTCTTAAGGTTTTAGGAAATTGAAAAAGAAGAAAAATCGCGCGATTGGATGATAATAAAATGAAAAAATAATAAGAACAAAAGATATCTGAGAAATTTTATTTATTGATGACTGTATGTAAACGATAGTATATAATGTATACTGAATGTATCTTTTTTACTTTTTATTTTCTATTAATGAATGACGACGAAAAATTTATCTATTTATGTATTATTATATTTATATTGACACTCTTTGCTACGGATTAAAATGACAAGATAAGCCTGGCTTAGCTTATTGGAGATGGGATTCCCTGGAAAGTCAAAATTTGGGCCAAACTAGAGAGAAAAAAGATCGAAAATATCATTTTGGACTTCTAACTTTCGGATCCTTGGTTCAGAAAGTAAAAAGCAATCTCCAACTTTACATTACAAAACAAAAATATTTTGAAAAAAAAACCAACTTTAACATGATTAATTTCAGTTGAGTTAAATTTGAAGGATAGAAACTGATCAAAAAGATTCTCTAAATCAAGGTAGGGCTAAAATCTGAGGTAGGTTCTCTTTCGTATATCTAAGATTTCGTCCAAATTAATCAAATAAAGGACGGAAATAAAACTCCTAGGACATCACCCTGATAAACCTCACCATACAATACGAAATCCAGTCCCGCCAATATTAAAGAAAAACTTGAATTCAAAAAATGTATTCTCTCTTATTTAAATTGTAAAAAAGTTAAGAAGGATTTAGGATCAGTCCAAATTGATTAGAATTTTAGGAGCCATTTCAAAAGAAAAAGAAGTTAGGGAATCCCAACTCTAAAATCTATTCTAACTAATCGCCAGAACTTATGGTAAAACATGCACTCACACAACCTCCTCCCAGTGATAAATTTTCAGCAAGTTCTAATTTATGTCATCACAGTCAATCCAGTCAATATAAGAAAGTAATAAATAAAAGAAAAAAAAACT
The DNA here is from genome assembly GCA_918844115.2 of Phlebotomus perniciosus. Classification (NCBI taxonomy): domain Eukaryota; kingdom Metazoa; phylum Arthropoda; class Insecta; order Diptera; family Psychodidae; genus Phlebotomus; species Phlebotomus perniciosus. The sequence goes on along the minus strand of CAKKOB020001124.1, from coordinate 3,361 downwards.
ACAAGATTGCCAATCTGCTTGATAAAACAGACAAAAATACGTTACAAAATAAAGCAACAATAAACAAGGAGAATTATTTTCTCAAAGTAGGAAATCACACAATTTATTTGCAAAAATAAAACCTAATTATAAAATAGAATGAAAATTCTTATCTTGGAAAGTGAATATCTGTATTAGAGAAAAGAAAAACGAAAATAAATCAAATAGGAAAGAAAATAAATGAAACTTATGATAAAAAATGAAAAAAAAATTATCATGAAAAGTATTTACGAATAATTAAATTTATTTTTTGTAAAAATGTATTGATTGATTGATATTATAAATATTGAAATATATAATTATCAATAATTAATATGTCATAAGATGTATAAATTAGTTTTTTCATCTATTTGGGAATGTTTGACTTTGGGAAGGCTTTAGTTAGAAACAATCTAACCTACGCCCTGCGTTTCATCTTAACATTTTTTTTTCTAATCATTGAACAACTTAAATTTAAATGACTAATCAATTTGGTCTTTTGAATTGATCAAATCAATGGAAAAATTTACTGACATCTCCTTTGTTTCTTACTGATAACTTTGCATTATTTAAGGTAATTGCAGTACGGATCGTTGTAGCAGGTCGGACCGGTGTACATTTGAATGGAAGTGCTCGAGAGCTTGAGGAAGTAGAATGGAAATCCTAAGATAAGTCAAGCTATATTTAGAAAGCACCAGAAGCTTTGAGTTTGAGAAGTTCTTCTAGATTTTTTTTTTAAATTTCAGGAGATTTTAAGGAAATTCCCGAACTTAAAAAAGGTTCGTTAGCTCAAAGCTTTCTAAAACTGCTATAAGCTCTGCAGACATTTCTAAAGCTTTCGAATATTTTTTAGAGCTTTTGAAGTTCTTGTTAAGGTTTTTGGATATTCTGGAGTGCATTTGCTGATTTTCTTAAAGCTTTTTAAACAGCTTCAGAAAGCTTTCTTATAAAGCTTTAATAAGCTTTCTCAAACAGGTTTAAAGAGCTTTCTCAAAAGGCTTGGCAGATTTCTTAAAAAGCTTAGGAAAGCTTTCTCAAAAAGCTTGGAAAGCTTTTCTATAAATCTTTCTCAAAAAGCTTTGGGAAGCTTTAGACAGCTTTAGAAAGCTGACTTAAACAGCTTTAGAAGAAAATAAAATTGATAGGATGAAAGCTCCTGAAACTTCAGAATTGGAACTTTGGGAAGCTTTTCTATAGAAAATGTTGCAGTGCTGAAAGTAGTGTACGTATTTTTCACCATAATATCTTCAATTCATCAACTTCTTAGATCTCAGAAGTGAATTTGACTAACAGAAAATAAGGAAATATGTATAATCAACTGATCTACTTATTTAACTGATCAAAATTTGATTTTTACTTACCAAACTATTCATTTTGTTGATCAACAACTCAAATCCCTGAATTTAGCATTCCTGCTTCTTCTTTAATTCAAAACCTCATTTTTTCACAATAATCAAAGGATTTTTTTTATTAAGTTCAAGAATCACAAAATGGACAAGCCAGTTAGAAACATTTTAAACGTGATGATAAGTATAAAAAAGTACAAAAGACTTGGACGTTCATTTGGACGAGCGAATTTTGTTGTTCTCAACCAGAAGATGCTTTGAATGCCTCTTGTAAGGCGTCTTGCTGGCCTTCTTCTCCGACATCTTCACGAGCGGCGTCGAACACGCCTTGGGCTTCGCATTCTCGACTTTAGGAGTGCTCGTGGTCATGGAATATCGCTTCTTGGCCGTCACTCGCATGGGCGGAGTATCATTCTCGTCCACCTGAATTTTGGGCTGTGGATAAATGGCCCGCATGGGACCCACGGTGGCGCGAGGCTTGATCTCTCCGCCGGTGCGAATCTTCAGCTGTTGGCCACGAAACTGAGGTGATGGGAGAACGCGACCCACGGGGCACTTCCACTGACGCGACTCCGTCAGATCCTCAACTCGGTGAACCGTGCTAGTCTGTGAACGACGCCTTCTATTTGCGGAGACATGGGGTGGCGTCGCAACACGAGGAATCTCACTAGAGAAGGAGTTCCGACGTCTCAGGGGAGACGGAAGCGGCTTTGCAATGTTGGACGGATCTGGAGAAAAAAAAAGATGAGGATTTATTAAATTTAATAAAAAATTGAGAAAATGAAGAAATAACCAGACTTCGCGCTTTTAATAAAGCAAGAAGCTCGATTGACAAACGCTACATCGCAGGTTCAAATCCCAGTAATCAACCTTATTTCTTATTTTGTCTTTTTTTTTCTTTTTAACATTATTTTTTAATTGAAAGTCTATTAAGAAACCTAAAGAAAACCTCATAAAATGAACAATATCAAATTTTCCGCTCAGAAAATTCTATCTCAGAAAGATCGATACAGGTTATAAAGATATGAATTAATGCGTTGATGGCGGCCAGCTATTTATAAAGCTTTCTAGGAAATGGCAAAAAGAATAAAATAATGAATAAAATCTTGAAACAACAAGAAAACTGAAGAACACGGCGTTTTGGGGAGATGAGGGTTTCAGTCTGTGGCATTTTCAAATTTGTCTTAAAACAGAGATTTAGGAAATCAATGTTTTGATTAATTGCGTTAAAGTGCATTTTAAACCGTTAAATTGTGTTTTAACGTAGCTTGATTGTGTTAAAACGCATTTAAAACGATTCAAAAATTATTTTAAAATAATTTGAATGCATTTAGTAGCGTTAAAACGCATTTTAAACCTTTAAATTGCGTTAACGTTACGTTTTAACCTAGTTTAATTGTGTTAAAACGCATTTTAAATTGTTGAAAATTCTTTTAACGTACTTAGTTTGATTGCGTTTAGAAACATTTTAACAAGTTTATTTGCGTTAAAAAGCATTTTAAACCGATAAATTACGTTTTAACGTAGTTTGATTGCGTTAAAGCGTATTTTAAACCATTTAAAAACGTTAAACGTAGTTAGTTAGCGGTAAATGCATTTTAAACCGTTAGATTATGCTTTAACGTAGTTTAATTGTGTTAAAATGCATTTTAAATGATTGAAAACTCTTTTAGCATACAGTTTGATTGCATTTTAACGAGTTTATTTTCGTTAAAACGCATTTTAAACCGTTAAACGTAGTTTTATAGCGTTAAAACACGATGTTTAAACGTAATTTTTTTGAAGTTTAATACTAATCTAATCTAATTTTTGATGCATAAACGGTCTAGTCTAAAATTTGATCCAAAAACACTTTTCGTCTTGATTATTTTAGCGATTTTAGCGTATAAACGTGGTCAATGATATTTCAAAACGCGTTGATAAGTCTCTACAGGCCGACTTATGGGGAGCTGTGATTCTTTTATGGCGAACTCGTAATGGGATCGAAATTACGAGTT
>CAKKOB020001123.1:0-27321 GCA_918844115.2 Phlebotomus perniciosus | reverse complement strand
GCATACGAGATACTCGAGAGTGACTGGAGTTCAGACGTGTGCTCTTCCGATCTGAAAATGACTTCCCAGCACTTCCACATTTTATGCAAAACCTCGAGTGAAAGCTATACACAAAATATCCGAAGCATCGGAAGTGTTATTCAAACACTTATTTCCTATAGGGGATAGGGGGCTTTTTAGAAAAATATAGGGCTTGGTCCTGATCCCAGGGTCGACTTTAAAGGGGGGGGGGTTCACCTGAAGACCCGAAGTCTCTATCTGCAACGGTTTGGCTTCCAGATCAATGACAGACGGAGAAACGGAGAATCGGAGAAACATTTGAATTGCAGTATTGCCATTTCTGTGTCGGGGCAATAAAAAACTCATATAGGTTATCTTCTCTTAAAGCTTTAAGAGATTAAAAAAAAACTAACTTTAAATGTTGACACACTATCAAATTTATAATATAACCAATACATGATTTATTTATGCCAAAAACGTTAGCATAATAAATTCTACTCTAAATCAACGTAAAATTATCACAAATAACATTTTGTGTGCAACTTCTTTTGTTTTTTTTTTTTGCTGAAGAATTTTGCAACCGCCTTACATACATATAGCACGAAGCGAAAAAGCTTGAGAATGGAGATCACGTCTGAACTGCTTTAATTGGACTTTTTTCTCATAGTGGATTAAGTGTGTTAATAATTCGGTTATATAAAAAGTTAGAGAATTCCGCTCTCCATTTTTAATGACTTTCCTCTGAAACGTTCTCCGCTGACACATGAGATTCAAAGCGCAATCAGGAATCTTGGTGACCTTAAGGAAGACCAACAGAGAGGTTGGCTGATGGGACAAAGTGAATACGGAAAATTCGTGAAAACTTTCACAGCGTGACGGTAAGTTGAGTCGGAAGAAGGGACACAAAGACGTCCGTTTTCTCTATTTTGATAAGAAGACAAATCACATTCGGCGTAAAAAAAAGCTCTGAAAAGTTTAAGATAATTTTTCAGGAAGGTGAGCATAATAAATAAAAAGTAGAATCTCCATGGCGTGAATAATAAATGTTTGAATTTATTTGCCCATGTTTCAGGGGTTAAAGGTTGTAATTTAGAAGTGAATTTTCCTCATCAAATGAATTATCTCTCTAATAAGCTCCCAGCTTTTAGGCTCCCGTCCACCACTCACCGGTTGGGTATGCCACTTTGTTGGCTTGGCGAGGGGAAACAAACGAAATTAAAGGAGGAAATCCACAGACAAAGTTTGCATTTTGGTCGAAATGCTCTTTATTTACTGTGGGGAATGGAATTGAGGGCATGAGATGACTCAAAAATCAACATTAGCTGCTCATACAAGTTACCGCCAACAAATTTAAAGTTTGCCAACTTTGACTTAAAGGTCCATGGAGGAGCTCCTGTGGGTGGCGCGTTGCTTTCACTTACACCCGCACTGTGTAAGCTCACCAACCACACTTTGGTTTCCACTTTATTTGAATATCCAATAGACGAACTCAATTCAAACTAGGAAACTTTGGAAATTCCTCCCCAATACACGATAGATGTTTTCATCAATAAATAAATATGTACAGCTATTGGTATTTCGTGGGTAATTTTTCAAAGAATATTTACAAATGATTAAAAAATACGAGAGTCGAAACAGTAATTACTATGTATTTAGTGATTTCTATAATGATTTGAGACAGTTGTATAATAGTTTCACTTTGAAAATGTGCAGTTAAACTTCCAACCCAACAGTTTGTAATTTGATTTAAATTTTAATCAATAACAGAAAAAATCATGAAGATTGTTTTCACCAAGAAGAAGGTATATAAGGTGTACAACACTTCCTTTTTGTATGAAAGCTCCCTAATAATTATGACGCAAATGAGGCTTCGAAGAGCTTTCATCTCATTGAAAAAAAAAGCTTTGGAAATGTCTTCTGAAGCTCTACAAAATTCAAGGTTTATAGTTTATACACAAATTTCTAAAGCTCTACAATTTTCCAGATTTTTTTTTAATAGTTTCAGAAGTTCTACAGCAATTTTAGAAAGCTTTGAAATAAGAATTTATCTAAGTTTAGAGCTTTTTTAAGTTCAGATATCATTATTAAAAGCAATTAAAAGTCTCATGAAATTTACAAAATCTCAAAAAATTTTGAATTCATTTCAAGAAGTTCTAAACAAGTTATAAAGCTTTTAAAAAATCCTCACATAATATTCAGAAAGCTCATTGAAAGCTTTTAATCAGTTAAAAGTAATTCAACACTATTATATATTTCCAAGGACTGTCATATACTTCCATTCAAATATATATAAGTACATCACTTTTTATCATAATGTCCCTTTTGGTTCTCCTAAAGGTCAAATAATTTAAGATAATTGCATTGCAACAAAATGAAGAGTAATTAAGAGGATAGACGCGACTCTCTTATACATTATAATGAACATTGAGATCAAACACAAGAAATCTCTCTCTTACAGCTTATCGCACCTGCTTTTATTAAACTTGTCAACCTTATGTTGAGCACCTTCTACGTATATAAAGGGTATAAAAGAACGTTCTATTTGACGGGAAATTAAGAGGGCATTTTCACCCTTTTATTTCTCTCAGCCAATTCAATAAATTATAAAATTTCCACGTTCACCTCCAGAGTCGCACAAATAAATTCTCATGAAAAAGGTAATTTTCTCCGCACCCTCCACGCTTGCCAGAAATAAATTGTCACGAATGTAGAGAATAAATGTCTTAATGTTAAATTTTACGTGTAATCTATTCGCATTAGGGTTGGGGGTGTACTTTTTGCTGCTTCCTCAGCCATTTATATGTATCGCCTAAAAAAGATCTCAGGCAGTTGTGGAAAACCTCTTAGAAATTCACTCTCATCCTCTTTTTTTGGCAATTCCATTCACATTATTGTGCAACATTAAAAATGTATCGAGCGAAAACATTGAGTGTGAGAAAATGGGGGAGAAATACTTGAGTGAAGGAGTAAGCAATGAAGTGGAATTCTATGATTTCCACATATTCAATTCATTCGAGCCCCCTAAGTTCTACCCAAACAAGAATCAGTCTCCGGGGGGGGAAAGTTCAAGGCAAAGTGACTTGGTTGTTTAGTACACAGTATCGCTTCGGAAGTAACTTGGCAAGTTTACAAATTTTGAATTTTAATTGGCAAAAGCGGCAAAAGGTTAGGCCTCTGCCATTCTATATATTTACTGATAAAATTGTTGATATTCCTTAAATATTTTCTCTACTCCCATCAGTCTTCATTTTTATTTGCATATATTGCTAAATCAACAACGCTTACTCAAGCGAAGTTTATGACAAGAAAAAAAAACGATCGGCCACAATTTTCCCAAGAATCTGGGACGTACAAGCAATGAAATATTTGTTTTGCCCTGGGTGAATTTTCCACCCACGGAAGATCGGGTATATAGCTTGGGGAAATTCAACTCCTTCATTGCTAATGTAAAATTTTTCGGGAAAGAGCAAGGAGTGGGTGAGCCAAAAACGAAGTTAGAGGAAGAAAGAGGGGTAGATTTGTGAAAATTGCGTTGCTCTTTCCTTTGAATAAGAATTTTCCTTGGTATTCCTCAGAAGACATACAGTGAGATAAAACGTAGGCAAATACTCAACGAGACAAGGAGAATTATCTTGTGAAATGTTTCCCCCATGACAAAAGTAAATCCAAGAGACACTGCGATAATTCTCTACATATGTACTGGGAAGTCGCAGTTGAGGGAACTTCTTCACTTAAAAAGGAGCAAATTATACTGACAGTAATAGATTTTCTAATGAGATTTTAATGCTTAATAACGCTAACAAGACAGCACTTATCCCTATTCAAATCTGTCTGTAAACAATTGAGACACTTTGTGTAACGGATTTTCCTACATTTCACAAAACTTTATGTCGTTTTATATCGCAAAATTGTCAGAACAAATCATTATTTTCTAACATGTTGAATTGCAAATAAAACAACAAAGAATTTTTTTTATAAATTCCCTTTTATATGGTTTTATCAGTCACTTCATTGAATCAAAAACCAATAACCAATATTTCAATTGTTATATTGTTTCCACAAAAATCAGCGATGTGGGTTGGGATTTTTTTTAACAAGCGTCTGTAAATATTTTTCCCTGTGCACAAAAGGTGAACTTTCAGCTTGTTAACAAGATACTCGCTTCGTCCCAGCAAAGCGAGTGGATTTAAAATATCAATTTCTGTTCACCGGATGTGAAAATATTAGAGCGAAAGCTCACGCTTCTAAAAGCTCTCACCTCACAAAATACATCCGAGGCATATCAGTGACTAGATAAAATAGCTTCACAGCGAACGCAGCGAACAATAGAATTACGGATTTCATGCGCTAAGCCGGATGAAAATTTAGTACTTGAATATAACCAAATTCATTTATTTTTTATATGAACACTTCATTAATTAACCCCTGACTTTTAATACAATGTGTTTCAGTTTAGAATATTTTCCCTCAAAATATATGTAAAACACACATTTTGCATGAAAGTACTCTAACTAAAGCTATAATAGATCCAAATCCAAACAATCAAAATTACCATTCGTTGTTATTTTCAAAATATTTTTTTTTTTAATATTTTTACCTAGTTTAGATCTTAAAGATATAGCTTAAAGTTTAGGGAAGCTTAGAATTTAAAGCCTAGGAGTTTAAAATTTGATTTTTAAGAGCCCAAAAATTTAAATAAAATATAATAATTTACATTGTCCAATAAATTTTGTTCACGAATTTTGAAAGCTTTGGAAAGTTTTCAAAAGCTTTTTGGTAAGCTGCTGACCTTTAGCAATTCATTTTGGGAATTTTGAAACAGGTTCAAAGCTTTTGAAAACTCCATAGAGCTTTAAAATTTGATGAAAATTTACAAAGCTTTCAGAATTTTCCATGAAGCTTTCTGAAGTCTATAGGAACTTTACAAAACTTTAGAATTTCATTTATTTGAGAGCTTATTTAGGATTTTTTTCAAGATTTTTAAGAAAACAATTACAGTTTCATGGACACTTCCGAAGCACTAGAAGCTTTAAGAAGCTTTCAAGTGAAATATATTTGGCAATTTTCTTTTTCAAAACCCAAGAATAACAAATTATGATGCATACAAATTAAACCCAAAGTTTTTGAAAATTTTCAGAAAAGCTTGCGATAAACGTTCTGAAAGCCCTTTGAATACTTCAAAAACAAATTATCTATCAACACTTCCAAGCACTCTTATGCATTTTAATCCAAGTATACTCCAGTTCCAAAGAGAATATCTCCGCCTTGATAAAGCATTGCAGCTTCACAATGCATTTTATACTATGTAGGATGCATACCACGTGAACAGGTTCAGAAGTGTAAGATAAAATTGCAATTCTACTGAGTGAATTTTCAGGTAGGTATACGTGTTGGATAAAATAATATCAATAGATGAGGAGAATAATACAATAAAATATTGAAAAATAGTTCCACAGACTCGCGTAATATTGAAAATTTTATTGACTCAATTGATATATCGACATCAATAATTTAATTTATAAATCCATAATATTTTCCTCGAAATATATTGCTGGGTCTCATGTGATTTTTTGCACTTATTAATTATTTAAAGTCCAGAACGCATATAACTATGAGAAAGGCAGGAAAATCCTGCTAAAATTCAATTGCATCGTAAGAAAAATTTAATTAGCAGAGAAGCTTTCAAAGCTCATTTAAATTCAATTTAATTGAGTGTGTAATAGGTTGGTCAATTAAAGAATTAATTAAACACTTATCATTTTATTTCCCTCAAGATCAACATGGGACAATAAATATTTCCACCGGCCTCGGTACTTTTCGCTATATGCGTATTTTTCATTAGACCTATGACAGAATGAATTTTGGCGAGATCATAAAAAAGAAGCACAAATCTCTCGGGCGTGCTGGATGAAAACAAAGTGAATTTAAGGACCAAATAAGCTTTCTAATGAATTGAGTAACAAATACCCTTATAAATTCTAATGCAGTGAATCGAGGTTTAATAAGCCCTAAAAAGAAAACAACATTTAAACGGGAAGCTTAACACAGCTTTATTTTGCTCTCTGGGAAAGTTGATTTTTCACTGGGTGATTTTTTTTCTCTCTTGACATGCAATCCACTGCGGGTTTTCCAGAGATTCCGTTTGGAGTAACATTGAAAAAAATGGCATGAGAAAACTATAAGGAAAATTGCACGGCTTCCTCCACGGTGAAGTGGGGAAATAAGAAAAATGTCCAATGAGTGCAGGAAGTGAGAAAAGAGATTTTCCTTCAAGCTCGTGCCAGGAATATCAAAACCCGAATGACAAAAATATGTGTCTTTATTTCCCTTTCTCTCTCCCTCTTAAGGATTTTACAATAAAAGTCAATGTTGCGAAAATATATTTATGCATTATCTGTTTTCATCCTTCTTCGGGGCCACTTGGGACACCCCCCAGTGGGGAGTGAATCAACCCTTGTCGTAAAGTAATCTAAACACAAAAGAGCCACCCCCAAGTGAAATTAAGGGTGGCCGATATGGGGATGAGAGTGAAAAAAGCAAAATTGGGAACGTTAAAACCATTTTTATCCATCTGGAGATGGGGAGCTACAATAATTTACTCCACGATGAAATTTGATGTTTGAATTTACCCCATAGCATCATGATGGAAAAAAAATTCACACTGTCAAGAAAAGCAGTGGAAATCCGAGATGAAAAACTGGTATTTTCATATCATTTGCCAGATTGATTTCCGGATTTTCATTTCATCACAAGTTTTTATTTTTTACGAGAACGTCAATTGTACATAAATAATAATTTTGAAATAACATTTCCACGGTGAATTGAATTCAATATTCCAGCCAGTTGCAGCAGAAAATCAATGTTTGGCAAATAGAGAAAACCCTGAAGATTGTATTTGTGGCTGGATCTCGATTAAAAGTCGATTAAGGCAAACAAAGGGTTTTTCTTAGTGCAGTGAAAATGTGGACAGGAAGGAGGGCAAGTCAATATTGGAGAGAGACCATAAACCCTTCTCTCAACGCATTTCATTATGATGGGGTTTCCCCCGGCCCTCCATCTCTGATGTCAAAGCAGAGACAATGGACGATAATCCACCCACACTCAGAAGCCCTCTTGGTGTCGCTCCCTATGCTCCGATATTGGTGAAATTTTGAAACATCTGCACCATCGTTGCCTTTATGAATACATCAAACCCATACTCCAGGGAGTGAAAATTGGCTGGGCGATGACTCCGAGGACCACCCACATATTCTTTTACACACCACCAGAGCTCTTCATCTGGGCTCCAGCAAATTGGCACTGGGAGCTGTATTAAATCCCTTCAACGGCCGGGAGCTTCTGCTATAGATATTATAGTTAAAAGTCCCTCTTGATCCCTTTTTTTGCTTTACATGATTTTTACCAGTGACAATGTATACATTTGAACATTTGTGAAATTTCACTCATACATTCTCATCACAATTCACAATATGTTAAAAGTTTCTCCGAGGAAAAGTATTTCCAACACTTTCAATAGATTTCCTTACGCTTTCTTGTGCTCTTTGCTCGGAATAGCCCCAAGTGAGTTGTTTTTTTTGTAAGAAAATATCTTCGTTTTACCACAACATTTCCAACAAACTGGAAGGAAGAGTGTGGTTCATTAGAGGATATTTTTGCAAGTAATTCAATAGTTAATACAAAATTTTATATCAATTGACTGACGATAGAATTTTCTTTGCATATGGAGTAAAAGTTTTTAGCTTAATGAAAAATTCTTTCAAATATTGTGGGAAATTTCCCATGAAATGGTTCCCAGCGAATTCCACAGGAAAGATCCTCTTCTCCTTACCGGAATTTTGCGATATTTATCGAAGGAATAAATGAGAAAGTTTATATGGAAATCTTGTAAGGAAATATCGTGCGACTTCCACTGGAGTATTCTTAGTCTTTACAATGGATTTTCATAAAGAAGTCCATTGACATTTCCGTGAAATTAATTTTATATAGGAAACACTATGGATAACGATGGAAAATTCCTTTACATAATCTTAATTTCCATAGGAGTTCCTTAGATTCTCGTTTCATAAAATTCTAAATTCAAAACGATATTAAAAGGAGAATTTCGTTAAAATTTAAGACAATTTTTTTAATTATAATCTTCAGGGAATCTTTTTTTTTCAAATTTTTGAAAAATCTTTTCCTAAGTTTAGCTTTATCTTTATAATTTTAATCTTTTAAAATTTTAAGATATTTTTAAGTTCTGAAGTTAATGCTTTTATTTAGTTTTTATCAAAATATTTCTCAAAAAATTTGCTTTATTTTTTTCATTATTTTTTTTAAATCAAAAAAATCCTAAAATTACAAGTTAGGAGTAAGGAGTCTTTCTATTTTCTCTATAAGTGATCTACTCAAAGTTTTCCAATAAGGGAATTTCATGAATAAAATTTTATGATTCTCTCCCTCCAATTTCCCTGCTCGAGAAAATTTAATTTAGAGAATTTTCATTTCGTCTCAGAGACACCCAAAAGTGTTTTATTTTCACACATGGCTGAAATTTGCATTGTATGGGGTGTGTAAGATGTTCAAGTTTGAACGAGAAATTTCATCTCTCGAACCAAAGGAAAATGATAAAACTTTCCTTATTCGCTGAGTATCATAACAGTTAGCCAGTCCCTTTCAATTTACAGCACTTTTCTCTTGTATAATTTTCAAGGGTATTTGCATCAAATTGTTTCAATGGACAATTTCTGTGCCATGAAATTCTCCCCAAAGAACAACTTCACAGATCTTTCAATTGACAATTTTGCATTCTGCGGATGAGAAACATTTTCTTATATCTCTGTGTGTCCTCTTCATTTTCACAAAAGACGAACGCGATATAACTTCTCCAACCCCTCTGGCTCTCATTTGGAGTTATTTTTCCTTCAGTGCGGATTCGTCTTTTGCCTGTCTGCTTGTCTTGATGGGTGGAAAAGGGGGTGAGATGGGATACGAATAAATTTTCCCGAAATTCTCTTCAATATTCAAAGGGAATCCATGAAGGCATACTCATAGATTCTCCTTTCGACGTCACGTCCTGAGCATCTTTATGCGGCAAGTGAATTACCAAATAACCCACAAGGAAGAAGCTTACAAGTGATTAATTAAGGTACTCTGTGTATTTTAAATAATTTGCTAATAAATTCATAGTATCAAGAATAAATCACATTTTAATAATAATAATGAGTGCCGGAGGGCGTGAAGGCGATTGGGGGTGGGATTTTGTTACGAGAAATTTTGCATGTGTATAATTACAAAATTGAGAACATAAAACTTTGAACTCATCCCATGAAAATCCCTGGGGATGGGATTTATTGTGCTTATGACCAAAAAGTTCCATCGAGCGTAAATTGTCGCAGATTAATTGAAATGGTGGGTCGCCTTCCATGAACCTCATGTGGTTTTAGATCAACTAAAGAGTGTAACACAAAATGAGTGGTAATAAATAAATATAAAAGTTTCCACACAAATGCGTGGGTGTCGGAAACAATGAAGAATTATTATAACAAATTCAATGGGTGTTTTTGAATGACTTATTTTTTCTATTGCAACTGACAGTTAGGATTGAATTCAAAGTGAATTACTCCATTGACCGGTACTTGAATCAAATTGCTGAATGACTTGGTTGACAAACATCTGCTCACAAATAAAATAAAATAAAATGCTGAACAAAGATATATAGGGAGTTGGTGTTTTCGCCCGGGGCTCAGTTTCTGATGACCTTTTATCTGTCTTTTTTAATTCATTCCGCGTGACATGGAGACACATTAAAAGCGAATGCTGTGCCAAGATAAAAGCAGGAGATAAAAAAATGAAACATCTCTCTTCTCCAGCTGAAACACACAAATAATTCACATATCCTTCATTACATTTCCGGTCACGTTCGATAAACGAAAATTGTCCAACACCCTTCAAACCTCATTACACGTCTTTTTTATATCCTGGCGCTTTTTTCTGTTCTTCCTTCTCGCTCCTCCTGGCGAAAAGCTCTGGCGCGCGCACTCTCGACAGTTGGCAGCTTTTCTGCAATCATTGGATTTTCACGTTTTCCTTTTGAACCACCAGAGAGAAAGACGTCCTTCATTTGTCAATTGGCTACAGAAAAAGATGCCGACAAGTGAAATATTTACCACAAGCACCCTATGCAGAGAAATTGAAGAGCTGCGAAGGTGTCCTGCTTAAATATTGAACATTTTACTCTATTTCCAACCCTCTAGCATTTGGCATAAAACATAGAGAGGAGCGAGTACTTCAACTCAGGATTTTCCTCATCCATGGAAAATGGATTCTTGAGCATCTTTTTTTGCAGAGAATCACTAATGGAGCGAAATAGGGAGGAAAAAACGTGACGAATGGGTCATTATTTGAATTTGTGCGTGATTGAAAAATCTTCATTTTTCTCTCGTGTCGACATCTGGAAAATCCAAAAAAGCCCACCTTAAAAGATTTTTTCTACCGCATCAGGGGTTCTCATTAAATTCCACCTTGTAATTAAATTGAGAATCCTCTCGGAGACGATATCGTCAATAAAACGTTGATGTTCAATGAAGCTTTCCGCAATTTCGTCGAACAATCTCGAGAGAAAAGTACAGATCATGGGGAGAAATAATAGAGCAATATTTTTATGAGTTAGAATGGCTTTCAGAATAACTAAAGATAGATCCGCATTATTAAAATGGCTTCAAATATTTAGACAATGTATTTTTGATAAAGAACAAGCCTTATAAGCTTAAGGTTACCTGAAGTTTTAAGTCAGTTTAAGCCTAAAATCAACTACAAGCTTTAAGCTAGCCTTAAGCTTAACCTTAAAGCCAATTCTAAGTTTAAAGTCAGTCCTCAGCTTTAAGTCAGTTATAAGTTTAAGGTCAGCTTCAAGCTTCAAGCCTGCTTAAAACTTTAGGTCAGCTTCAAACTAAAACCGGATTTGAGATTTAAGTTAGCTTAAAGCTTAAAGCTATTAAGCTTTAAGCCAGCTTTGAGCTTTAAGTCAGCCTCTAGCTTAAAACCAGTCTTCAGCTTTATAACAAGATATTCAAAAAATCAAAAATTTAAAGTTTTTTCAAAAATTATTTTGGTAAGCGGTCGAGATTATTCATTTATATACCTAATCCTATAACGTAAAAGCTTATAAAAAAATCATTTTAACAGGTTTTACAGAAAATCTTTCTATTATACAAAGTCAAAAAAGTCACAACAGATTATTATAAAATTTTAATAAACATTTAGGATAAGATGAGGTAATTTAGGACCCTGTCTATATTTGGGTTAATTAATCAACAGATGGTTTGTAATATTTTTTAGAATCTTTACTAAGATTTCCAGAATCATAAATAGGAATTAACGGACAACAACAATGTGTTTCATCCCTTAACCAACAACTTCCACTTGCATCATCATATCTGACACCATCCTGTAAGGTACATAAAAAGTGTGGCAAGAAAGGAAATCGTGCAGAGAGCATGAGGCTGGCGATGAAATAAGCAATTAAATTTGGGACAGCCTACAGTCCACTTGTTAGCCCACGCAAGGCGAGAAGAAAAAAAGCCCCGAATGAGGTGGAGGAGTTTTACTGGACATTGATGGGGCTCATTTTGGTTGCCTTCATCACGTGAAGTTCCCAAAGACTCTCAGGCATGTCATCGAGGGAATCCTCGAGAGAATGGCGAGGAGTGGTATGCGAAATGATCAAGTTAAGAACGTGACTAATCGCCTGATAAGGTCATCAATAATAAATTTTCCTCCACGGAGACGTTCCCAACCAGTAATTTCCCTTCCAATTTCACCACGCCAGGCTCAAGGAAATCCCTGATGGAATGTGCCGACAAATTCCACGCCATCCTGTAATGAGAAGCAATTCGTATGGGCCAAAAGCATGGGGATCCCTCACGTCAACTATATCGCTGTTTTCCCTTTTGCCTTATAGTTTTCATACCCATGTTGGGGGGAAAATCTCAAATAGCTGCCGGTAATTAAATTTCATCCTCCCGTGAATATCCATGAGGATTCAATTGATGCAAATTGGCTCAATGAGGAGAAATTTTTATTCGAAATTGAATTCCATCGACAGGAGAGACTTCATTTAAAATGAATGGGGATTAGTTGGAGTTCCTCCTCAAGAGAGAAGGGGCAAAAAAAAGATGCCATGAG
The DNA here is from genome assembly GCA_918844115.2 of Phlebotomus perniciosus. Classification (NCBI taxonomy): domain Eukaryota; kingdom Metazoa; phylum Arthropoda; class Insecta; order Diptera; family Psychodidae; genus Phlebotomus; species Phlebotomus perniciosus. The sequence continues at coordinate 15,156 of CAKKOB020001123.1, read as the reverse complement.
CGGGAAAAAGACATTGAGTTGACGAAAGGGTGTGTGCTTGAGAAAATCTTCCTAACCACCTGTGCAATAAATTCCATTAGACATCCCATCAACTCCCATGGCATATCAATGAAAATAATTCAGTGGTAAAGTGAAATGGTGGAGGAGGACGGAATCCATGTGTTATGTATGAAGCTCTGATCCCACTCGATATGACGAAGGAGTCTCGAGTTTCGCAGCTCTTAGATAAAGGCAGAGAGCGTTTCTCAGACTATCGGTGCTCGTTTATGTAGATTCAGGGCTCACGCCCAAGGTGAGGCATAAAGGAAAATAGGACGAGCCCAGTCAACCCTCTCAAGAGAAAAACCCTCATCGACAAAATTTACGATGGCACTCTTGAGATACTTTATCCGATGATTCTTTTCCCATTTCTTGATCTCAATCTCACCACCCCAAACCACCCTTTTGTCTCCATATCCCACGGCAACATCAAACTCATCATCTTTCGACAATATTTCACACTTCAAACCGCACGAGGATAAAATTCACGGAATTTTCAAAACCCATTGAGAAAGTGAACACAAATGAAGGATAATATTCATGGCTCGTCCCCAAATATATACCATCATCGAGCGTGATTTTCGCTCTCTTGCTTCGACATTTCCCTGGAGATGTCGATGCGATGTGCATCAGAATATTCACTTTGGATACACTTTCATGACTAAATAATTCCTCCAGGTCAACTGGGCGACAGCTTTTCCACAGCACTTTTCTCTACATTTTTCACTCCCACCCACTCACTTTTATCCCAGCACAATATAAAATTCTATAAATGCAAGCGTCATTACATGATGCACCTCACGATGACTCCTGAACTTTACTCGTTGAGAGATAATTAAATAGAAAAATTCTAGGAGGAAAATATCTGCATGGGAAGAGAATTCTTTTCATCAGTGTTACAAAAAAAGGTGATATTACTTTTAAAAGTGAATAAAATTTATTACACAGTTTCATGAAGACTTTGTGTAGAATTTAACTGAGTTACTCACTTGGAATTCTTTTCATCACTTTATGAGATTTGTTAGTTGATAAAAGTTAAGAGATTATTAAGAGAATGATGCTTAAGTGATTTGATAGAATAAACTTCATTCAGTGGAATTTAAACCAAAATAAGAATCAGTTAAGAACAAAGTTTTTTCAAAAAAAATTTCAATTTAAGTCCAATAAATTTAAAATGGCTAAATTATACGCATTAAAAAATAATCAAATTGCTTGAATTTCAAGGGGGAGTTATTCTAAATCAAAGTGGTGTATATAGTCGAATGGAAGTGCACGACACTATTTGGAAGTGGAAGTGCTAATGATTGATAGAACCGATAGAACTTAAACATTTCTTAAGGAAAACTTAAAGACATTTCTCCAATCTTTTTCTAAAATTTCCATAAGCTTTCTGAGTAGGTTGACATAAAAAATTATATATGCATAGATATCATGAAAGTTCTTTAAAAATTTTGAAATGTAGATAATTATATGGAGCTTTCATGTCACCGTTTTAGCGCGTTAGCTTGCCTGCCTCATCCCTAAATAAATTTATTTTAAAAAAATTATGTTGTTATGTTTTAAATCATATTCTAAACAAATTGGACATTATTTAAAGCACTTGTTTCCCTTCAATTTAATCTACTTTCCATCAAAAAACTAGAACCTAATTGTTGAACCGATGTGAATGATTGCATGAAGATTGATTGATTTATTTTCCTTTCATTTACATGTCGTTGTGTCGCCGGAATGGGAAGCGAAATAGAAAATTGGTCTCTGAATAGGAAATAGATAAATATATCCATGAGAGTGATTCCAAGCTGGTTATATATTTCTCTTTGCGAATTCAGGCAAATTTCCTCCACTGAGATTTACCAACAACGTTATTTGGCTATAAAAGTCATTCAATATTATGTTATAAGATTCAATATTTCCTCTCACATGCAATCATCCACTTCGATTGAAAACAGATATATTCCATTTATTTTTCATCCAATTCCCCCCACAAATCCCTTCATTTTAAGTAAGCAGTTTGGGGTAAAAGTTTCAGCATGTATTTCTTTCATGTGTAACTTTAAATGGGATCTTTATATGAGAAAATGCAGAAAGTTCAGAATGCGGAAGAGTTGAAAGATTCATTTCTCTATTTACACATGTTTGTGTCGTATGGCAAGACAAAATTAAACCCTGAATAATTCATTTTGCTTTGACAAATTTTATCCTGTGCTGAGCAAAATGATATATAAGCAACATTCCTCCTGAGATCCTTTATCTCATCCTGAGGGAATATTTGCGCCTCCGCTCTTTACAGATATATGTATATATAGGGGAATTAACCATTTAGTATAGTTTTTCCTCTGTTTGTCGACAAACTCCCTGACACGTACCGGTGCCACGGGGATTGTGATTCCGGATGCAAAATGGACACTCGGATGAGGAGATATTTTTTCAACTGCTCAAGGGGGTGTGAGGCGAATGAAAATAATGGAAAAAGTAAATCCGTCCGACACCTTAAAATCTAATCTGGCGAATGACACTCCAAATGCGGAAGGATAAGCATTTCGTTTTGGATTTTGCACTGGATTTTCCAACCCCCAACATTTGTGGGGTTGTTCTGGGTGCGGGTGGCAATTGTGTCGAGCATGTCCTTGTGTATGCTTTCACATGGATACTTGTGCGATAAGGCGCCAACAAAACCCAATTCACATCTCATCTACATTAGCCACCCTTTCCTTCTCCCCTCCCACCCCCATCTATGCTCCAGAAAAAAAGTGGATATAGTGCGAGTTTAAAAATCCCTTCCGCCATATCCTGACCATCAATCTGCTTACCCTTTGAATTCCTTTTCTTCTCCAGTTCGCACTTTCTCGGCGTGCCATCGCTTATAAAAGTGTTTGCTTGGGAGAACGTCTGCAAGATATGGAAACGGAGAAAGGAAGAGGCGGGATTCTTGTGGTGGACAACCCACAAATTGTTAAATTGAGAAATTTTTAACTTCTTGAGTAACGATTATTTTTCAAAAAGAAACATAGGGATCTAAAGCTTGTAAAGCTTCTGCTAGAAATTTAGTGAAGCTTCTACTATAAATTTAGTGAAGTTTCTGCTAGAAAGTTAGTGAAGCTTCTGCTTAAAAATTAATGAAGTTTCTGCTAGAAATTTTGTGAAGCTTTTGCTAGAAATTTAGTGAAGCTTCCGCTAGTGATTTACTGACGTTTCTACTAGTAATTTAGTAAAGCTTCAGCTGGAAATTTTGTGAAGCTTCTGCTAGAAATTTAGTTAAGCTTTTACTAAAAATTTAGTGAAGCTTCTGCTAGAAATTTGATAAAGCTTCTGCTGAAAATTTAGTGAAGCTTCTGCTAGAAATTTTGTGAAGTTTCTTCCAGAAATTTAGTGAAGATCTTGCAAGAAATTTAGTGAAGTGAAGCTAATCAAATTTCTGCAGAAATTTAAATCAAATTTTGACTAATAGATTAATTACGATAAATTTTTATAGAAGATCCGCTCGAATGAATAAATCCCTGGAATTTAACATTCAAACGTTTCTACCAAATGTTTGTGTTAAAATGGTATGGAAAAGTGAAATATCTCTCTGATTTACCACACAATTCGATTATCGCAGCATTGCTATAGCTGTGACCCTTATAACAAGTGTATTCGCTTTCAAACAAGAGGATTTTGCTCCCTTTGGACTCTTGATGTGTGAAATGTCCCCCAAAACATTCAGATTATTATCATAATTTCTATTCACATGTTTTGCGACACACAATTGGAATCCCATGCTATTTACATGTCTCGCTTCGCACATGAAAAGGTGGATTTACATTTCTCCGAAACCCATATATGAATAAAAGGAATTTTCATAAAAAAGTGTTTATTGGGGTGATTTTCAAAGGCGCATTATTTCCTTTCATCTCTCATTCACAATATTTTTGCGATATTCTAAAATTGAGAGATCAATAAATATAGTGATTTTGTTTTTAATTTATTTGATAGAAAATTATGGCTTTATTTGGGAAAAATGCAGAAATTGCCATCATTGGAATTCCCGCCTAAAATTTGGCGCGATTTCCACTGGCACTGGAAGTCCTCCATCAGCGCTCTCCGTGGAGAAACCCAACACTAACCGCAGTCAGCTGTTGCGAAGCGATTGTTTACAAACAGAAAAAGCGAGGGATTTCAGTCACTTCAATAAAAATGCCTCGGAAAAATGAGAAAAGTGAATCGGAAAAGGCCAGAAAAGTGAAAAGAAAGAAATCAAAGTCAGATAAAGTGGATAAAGTGAAGAAACCTCGTTCCGCGACGCGAAAAAGGAAGAAAAAGGAGGAACCATCGCGGCCAAAGAAGCCTCAACTCAACACTGATCCCACTCCGGAGAATCTCAAGTGCCAGGAGTGGCTCAAGGAGCAGAAACGCCTCAAGGTGAAGTACCCCAAGATCGATGTGAATGAAGACAGTGAGACGGAGTCTGAGGATGACGAGGAAGCGGTTTCGGATGTAAGTAATTTGAAACGCGTAAAGGGGGAAATATCTGTTAGAAACAAAATTTTTATCTCATGCATTATTTCAAAATTAAAATATTTATTAAATGATTCCGATTTTCCCGATTTATTCCCAAAATTAATAATTATTTTATGAATAGGCGATTAAGGCGATTTTCACTCATTAACTGTAATGAAATTGATATCAATAACTTTGGTGTCGGTAATGCATTTCAGTAATGTATTACTAATTGCTTTGCTAGAAAAGAGTTTATTTATCACGGAAACCGAACTTTAAAGACCGATTTCCGGATTATTGCAGAGGCTAATTACCGGTTATCACTTTGAAATGCATCACCATTTGATACTTCACTTTAAAATGCATTTGGATATGTATTACATGTAATGATGTTTCGTAATGCATCGCAAGAACTCTGTTATCCCAGTTCAATTTGGGGAAAGTTCCTTCTGAAAAGTTAAAAACTATCATCCTTGCAGATGAATCTGGCCAAGTTGCCCCGGAAATCCGGTAAGACTGTCATAAATGTCCTTTACAATTGCGAATGGGCCAAATGCAATGCCCTGTTTGAAGATGCCGCCATGTATAAGGATCACGTAGAGTTGCATTTGTTGAGTTTTGGGGAGAAGAAGAGCCCGGAATTCCGGTGTCTCTGGGATCTCTGTAAGTTCACGACGGAAGAGAGATCATCTTGGACTCGACATGTGCGCTATCACACATACCACTCGCAATTGATGACGGTGGGAGATAGCGTGAGGAGTCAGATCAATTTTCCTCGATGCGCACGTGATTCCGAGCAGAGGAATATGGTTCCCGAGATTATGTTCGACTTCCTATGCGAATGGGATGGATGCTGCTGGAAGGCAAACAGCGTGCTGGACTTCTTCGATCACGTGAACGCTCACGGGAATATAGAATGGGAATTTTCAGAGGAGGGACCAGAGAAGCGCTTGCGGTGTCGTTGGATTGGATGTGAGAAGGTGTTTGCTAGACATGTAACCCTGATGACGCACATCCGGAGTCACACGAACGAAAAGAAAGTGGCTTGTGATAACTGTGGCGCCATGTTCATCCACAATTCCAGCTTCTTTGATCACTGCAAGCGTCAGTTGATCCACAACACCATGGAGTATTCGTGTTTGCACTGCTTCCGGTCATTTGCTACGCCTAGATTGCTGAAGACGCACATCCGGCTGCATGTGAACTGCCACAAGTGCCATTTGTGCGATATGACTTGTCCCTCGCTGGCCCACTTGACCATCCACATCCGCCATCGACACTTGACGGAACGTCCCTTTAAGTGCACTCAGTGCTCCTACGCTAGTGTCCTGGAGCAAGATCTTGAGAACCACCAGGACACCCATGGAGGGGGTAAGATATCTGTTTTCGCTTTTGGTTTCTATTTCTAGCCGGGTTTTCTTCCTTAACTCACTCATGGGCAATTATTTGGATAAGAAATGTCAAAAGTTCTCGATTTTAAAAATTTGACAATCTTTTTGACTTAGCGCTACTACCAGTCGTGAAATGATTATAATTATTACTTCATTTATTTGGGTGCTTTTTTTAATATCGCACCGTATAATTTGTTACATTTTTTGAAGGGTGCAGACCCTTACAATGAATATTTTTAATTAATAGTTTAAGTCGTGAAATGAACTTCCGATATTTAGAAGATTTATAGCATTTTGTGACACCTCTCCAATGAGTGATCAAAATCGCTATTATTGCGTTCTCCGGACGTAATACTCGCTCAGTTTTTGTCCCTTTCCAACCAATGTAAATCATATATGAGGAAGACACTTTTTCGCCGAGTTATTGCGTCGATTTTTCTCGTTGTTAATTCGGTAAGAGTTAACAATCGCTTTTGTATCAAGTTTTTCGTAATTTTCGATTATATTCGCGATTTGTGGCGGTTTTTTCGCTCTACTTGTGATGTATTCGCTAGATAATTGCCCCTTTGTTTCGAAACTTTATTCTTTATTCGGGATAAAATACTTAATCTTCTTTGTAATTCCTTGCATTTCCTCTTAGTGAACGGACAACGGAAGGTGTATGATTGCCCGCAATATGACTGCAACTTCCAGAGCGTGTCGCTCAAGAGTTTGAAGCGTCATGAATCGCTCAAGCATTTGGGTCCCCATCCCAAGGTTTATCTGTGTGATTGTTGCGGCCGAAAGTACCTGAGAGGAGATTCAATTTCCAGTCACTTGAAGAAGGCTCACGGCTACAAACTTCCTCCCGGAAGTTCGCGCTTCTTCTACCGCGAGGGCGACGATGGCTTCTATCACGTACAGACGATGAGAATCGAGAGTCTGGAAGTGACGGAACAAATCATGGCGACCAAGAAGACGGCCAACAGTCGCCGAGGGAAAGTCAAGTACTCACTGGGTGAACCAGAAATTACCGAAGAGGGCGTCGTGAGACTGAATGTGGTGGAACATCCCAAGGACCCAAAGGAGGAACCGGAGTCGGAAGATGACCGGGATGAGAAGGAAGAGGAGGAGATTCAGGAAGTGGAACAGGGAAAATGTGGACTCAGTATGCCACTGACGGAGGATCTTTCGGACGAGAGTCCGCCGAAGAAGAGTATTCATGATTTCACGGTCATGAAGAGGTATCTGAAGGCCTTTGAGAAGAAAATACCGGAAATAGAATCACCAAGGCGGTAAGTCGTGAGTTTATGTTTGATGTTAAATTATTGTGTACACATTCGTAACATTTTATAATAGAATAAAAAAATTACTAGGATAAAAATCAAAGGTGCTACCTATTCTTGATTTAAAAATTTTGAGGAAAGATTTTTACCGGTCGTCCGTTTGGCCGTAGTTTAGCGGTTTTTAATAAAAGAAGCAATTTTCAGCAAAGATCATCATAATCAAAATATGTAGATCAGATGCTATAGAAAGAATGTTAATGATAGTACTGACTCTCCACCCCAAGCCGCCATTTTGAAAGACTAAAAATTTGTTTCTCGAATAACTCGGCTTCCTTAGCTTTTATGGAATGGAGTTCTGGATGTTCTCAAATAGTTAAACTGCCAGAAACATTATCTAAAAACGGATTTTAACCGTAACTCGTTTCAAAATAGCTGAAATGGTTTCTATAAACGTTTTTAAAGACCTAAAACAATTTCTGATACCGCAGAGATCCGATCAGAGGACTACGTATGTAGAGTAGACTTTCAACTTATGGCAAAGGTCTTGCCACGCGTTTTGCTTTTTTGATTCGTTGCGATGTAGTGAAAATCCAGAAGATTGGGTACATCTTGCAAGAGAGGAATATTCGTATCAATGGATTCCTAAACCTCATTCTGCCCGCTTTACTTTCCTCGAAGGACCATCCGACACTTGGGAACATCGCCTCCCGATCTTTCCCCCAATTCACTCAATTAAATCTCATCACATTATCACTCAATTCTTCATGGATTTTAATCACGACTTTTTCGTATTCTGGGTATTCGGAATATATGTATGGAGACCTTCGGAGACGTTCGTAAACTCGATCTTTTGAAATTATGGCAAACTTATTAAATAAACGGATAAATGTTCAAATATGGTTTCGGAAAATTAGAAAAAAATATAAAAAGAAATAGTACTTCCCATCTCCTCTGACTTCCTGCTTCATTATCACCAGGAAATTTAATATGAGGAAGCACTCCGGGAGAAGTTTTCTAATCACAGAGTTTTAAGAATCCTCAACGTCGGACTTCTATAGCTTCTCTCGATCTTTCCTCCAACTTTCTAAAAGATTTTTAAGATGTTTTCAGATGTTTTTAAAATAAGACGTTTTCTTACCTACTTCCAGAAACTCCAGAAACAAGATTTTAAAAATGTTTTAAGTTTCGAAATGTTCAATTTTGTAGGTAGTAATGAGTAATGGGTTTTGGACGAACCTTTCCTTACAGACTGTACATACTCCTCCCATGCTCCTCTCATCCAACGAGCCCAGAAAAATCCAGAAATATTCTTGTTACATTTATTCTCTATTTGATCAATTCGGAGTTTAGAGTTGAATTTTATAGGGGATCACCTCCATAACTTCTTCTGTCTTCGTGGAGACAATAGCAGAGCTGGAGGCCTCATCCAGCATGTCCTTGTGGTTGTTCCTGATGTGCTTCTTGAGATTGACATTCTGGGCAAAGTCCTTGGAGCAATAGTTGCACGTGTACTTCTTCACGTCGTCATGGATACGCTTGTGCTTGGAGAGATCCGATGAGTTGGTGAAGCGCTTCGCACAGACCGGACACACGTAGTTCTTCTCCATTGTGTGCGTCCGGATGTGAACCTTGAGGGCGCTGGGCTGATTGTAGCTCTTCTGGCACACTTTGCACTCATATGGGCGCTCCTTGGTGTGAATCCTCAGGTGGGACTTGTAGTTTCCGGACTGGACGAACGTCTTGTTGCAGTATTCGCATTGGAAGGGGCGCTGATTGGCGTGGAGGCGCAGGTGATCGATGAGATTGGAGCGTCGGAGGAATCTCTTCGAGCATACATGGCACTCGTGCTTCCGGTCGTTGTAGTCAACGGGTTTCCTGCCCCCACGGGTGCAATCGGTGGTCTTATGAAGCTCCGCTAGAGCTTCCGGAATGTATTTCAGCACAAAAGAAACTGCATCAATCTCTTCGCTTTCCTCTTCCTCCTTGAGGGGATTACCCCCCTCATCCTCCTCCTTGGTCACACTGTACTCATACCGTTCAATGATTGTCCTCTTCTCCGGACCTGTCTCCCGCTTCTCCGTCTCCTTGGAGAACTTCCTGTCCGATTCCTCAGCCAGAATCTTCAACTCATAAGCATTGTGAAGGCGAGTCTCGCAATCCGGACAAATCACTTCTGGTTTCCCATCTCCCTTGATGATCTGCCCAAAACAAAACGGAGGATCAGCAACTCCCTTTGAATCTCTAAACACCGCAAATGCTCACCTTCAGCTCCGTCAATTCCTGCAGAGCATCATAGAGGTAGAGCTCTGTGTTTCCTATGAAGATCGTGTAAGCGAATATATCCACGAAAGGTGTCTTCTTCCTATCAGCCATACAGATGCGGCACTCACTATCCATTTTTCCGGGATGTTTAACTGATTAAAAACCTCTCACGGACAGCCAGGAAAGAGCGGCGTCAAATGTTTATCAGCTTTTTCGGGAAACCCTTTGACAGTTTAAATTGCCTCGAGTGTTGTTTAATTACACCGTAACCGAAGGTGTAAAAAATTAAAGAGTTTTAATTACGCGTTATGTAGAAAAGTGCAAAATACTTGAGATTTTGAATGAGGAAACGTTATCAATCTACGGTTAAATTCGTTAAATTGCTAATTAATCAAGAATTTAATTGACCTGTCGAGAAGCGCTTCTTGATTTTGAAATTTAAACATTAATTGGTGTATTTCAGGTAGTAAAAGAGTTTATGTCGAAACTAAATCCGATTCTCTATCGTTAACATGGCGCACGATCGTGATGTAGATGATTGAGTTGACGACTCTCATCACAAAGGCTTGTGAATTCGATCCTCATCGAGAGCATAATCGAACTCTGCAAGTTATAAAATATTAAAACCACTCAATCACACACCTTGAGTCTAATTGTTATTTGTCGTGCTTCCACTGCCGGTTTAAAGTTATACTTCAGAGAAGAAATATTTCCCATTTGTCGCATATAAACGGCGTCTACTTGGAGGGCTTATAGCTGGTCACTATCTCACCCGCTTCAAACCTATAGAATGCTCACATGAGCAGGCCAAATCCCTTCATGGGATGTAGTACCACCTCATTATTCCTAAATAAGTTATGTTATCCCACTTTCAATATTCAAGGGTATTAAGAAAGAATATTCGAGACTATAAGCGTCAACTTTTTGATTTGAGCCTAGGAACTTTCCTATTTTTTTGTATGCTAGATGACATATTGGTTAGAAAAAGACCAACACTGCTCACTGGCGATTAAAATGCGAATAATATTGTTGTTCAGATATAGTATCTAAAAGAAGTCTGCGTTACTTTCTTAAAATACTCTAAGTTTCTAACTATGTAAGGTAAACGCAGTACGTATCGTCCATGAAGCTACTATAATATACATGCATTTCGCAGCGAAATACATGTATTGACGTGACGATAGCAGCTTCATGGACGATACGTACTGCGTTTACCTTAACATAATTTCAACTACTGAAATGAATTGAAAGGATACGTTTTTTTTTTTAACATTAACGCTTTATATTTATATTCTCGAAAACAAAAATGCTCTCTATCTGTTCTACTTGTCTGGGCTCTCTAATGGTGCTGTCATATGACAATACTTCTGTCACCAGATTCTTACGGATGAAAATGATTTAATCGCATTTTCCGTATTTCAAAAGGGTTTTTTCGTAAATTTTTTTTATATAGATTCTTTAATAATACTGCAGAGATTGAACAGGAGTGGAAATTTTTATGGTTTTTCACTAGAAAATGTTATTAAAAAGCGTTAAATCTAAACAGAATTATTGCCGTGTAACAGTACTTGTATATGTCACATGGAGTGATGTACAGTTCCGTCTCTTTCAGTTTTCCAGACTTTCATGAATGTTTTATTATTTTTTTATTTCATTTTACTCTTCGGCTTTTACACGGCTATTTTGGACTGTCAAATTATCAAAACTACAAAAAAAAAACTGTCAAACTAAAAAAAAAGTTTTTACAGATTTTAATTAAAATTCAATTTCATACTAAACACAAAGAATTGAAGCATATTGGTGTTATGGTTTTCAGAGCGAAATATCTGGAAAAGTGGATAATTTTCCTATCGTTTACTAGAAATTAGAAATTTTGGCGAATGATTCATTTCTGGTTCATTATTCATTCACCCATGGAACAAAGAACTTTCTGGTAGAAAATTACCATTATTAATTTCTTCTGCATAAAACTTGATTTCATATTACAAAATGTTTTTTGTTGATATTTATTTGTAGAGTGTAAAAAAATGTATGAAATTCTCTACATGACCTACGTGTAATTTAAGGGCGCTCATGTGGCGTAATGTAATCAATTGCGGAGTTGCCGCGCGTAGCCTGTCAAATTCATATCGTCCCCCATTGTTAGATAGAGATACTTTGTGTTTGCTGCAAGGGCCAAGTCTGCTGAAAAGTTCAAAAGTCCCCTTATTCCCTGCAATATCTGCTGAAATCCCTAAAGTAAATGTGATCTCTGGTGTGTCACGAGTCCGTGGAACATGAAGTGGTATCTGTGGTTGCTCAATTTAGGCCTTTTCTGCGCAGCAGTTGAAGCCAGGAGGGATGTCCGACGGAAGGTAAGGTTCTTCGCTTTGGGGGAATTTGACTCTTGAACAATCGACAATCGTATATCCTATAAATAGCTGACCATCTGTTTTCTCGGATGCTGTCGATCATATTGATCTCATGTGCTTTCACAGCTCACGGCTCGTCTCAATCCCGACTGCCCTGACAGCATCTGCGATGGCAATATAACATCGGTGGTTCATGTGGTCTCCTTGGGCGGCAGTGACGCCATTCACTACGTCTGGGATCTCACGGGGAAGCCATCAGCCTTGGTGGCTCTCTGTGGGCCAAACACCAAATTGTCCGTGGAGTGGGATAATTTCCTGGATGGCAAGATGAACAGCGTGCGGTTCTCAGAGACGCCCAGATACACCTTCGGGGTGGTATTGAGTCGTCTCTGGGAGTACAATGATGAGGAGGATGTGGGAACCTTCACGGTCACCAATGACTCGCAGATCAACTCATTTCATCTGCACAATTTCTCCTGGGAGAGACAACTGTTTCGCGCCTCAGAGGACTCCGTTGAGATTTCGGTCAAGTCACGCGGTGTCCGGGGATTGGAGGGGAATGTTGAACTATCGCTGGCCACATTCGCCACCCCAGATCACGGACCAATGACTCCTCATCTCATGCACACGGAGAACTCAACGCAGATTGATCTCATTCTCGATTCCGTCCTCACCAATGAGACCTTCCAGCAGCCCCGATTCGCCATTGAGGTTGTCCTCGTGGCGATGGAGCCGCGCAAGGACAACTACACGGTGGTGGTGAGGAAGAGCCTCGATGATGAATTCACACCAGGCATCTTTAAGATTGTCAATGTGGCCTCGCCAGCATCGGTTAACGCCAGCTCCGGTGAGTAGCGGGACAATTGAAGGGTTTCCTCCCCGGACGGAGGCAGGAATTCGAGGTCTCTGGCCAGAAACAGTAATGAGAGTGAGAGAAAAAAAAACAGCACAAAGGAAATATTTTTCCTACAGCTGCAATTTCTCTATCTAAGCCTATAGACTTTATAAAGAGGGTATCGATAATTACGGGAACAGGCAAATTTTTTGGAAAGGGTTTTTTTTATAATTGCTTTTGATTACTATCAACACATATTTAATTAATTAACTTCATTAATTAATTAGGAAGTCCATAAGGAAATTCCTGATTTTCCTTGGCTTTCGAGGAATAAAATGGAAAGAGGAATTGTTAGGAAAGTTCTGAGGAGTTCCGTTGAAAACTTCCTAGGTTTGATTTCACGGAAAAACGTAGTTGAATCCGTTGAAACGCTATTCAAGTCGGTTAAAAGCGTTTAATTGCCTTTTTACGCATTTTAAAGCTTTAAAATGCATTTTAACAAAATTTAATTGCGTTAAAACCAATTTTAAACCGTTAAAAAGTGTTTTAACGTAATTTAATAGCGTTAAAACGCATCTTAAACTGTTAAAAAGCATTTTAATGTAATTTAATTGCGTTTGAATGCATTTTAAGGCGGTTTAAAGCATTAGAAGGCGTTTAATCGCGTTTAACCGCACTTTAACGCGTTTAATTGCGTTAAAACGCATTTTAAACTGTTAAAACGCATTTTAACGTAATTTAATTGCGTTTGAATGCATTTTAAGGCGTTTAATCGCGTTAAACAGCACTTTAACGCGTTTAATTGCGTTAAAACGTATTTTAATCCGGCTAAACGCGTTTTCACGAAGTTTAATTGTGTTAAAACGCATTTTAAACCGTTAAAAGCGTTTGAAGGCGTTTTAACGCACTTTAACGCACTTTAACGCGTTTAATTGACACTTAATACCTACTAATCGGACAATATTTTTACTGCATGAACGGGCTAGACTTAAATTTGATCCTAGAACACTTGATCCGGACTGGTTTTAGCGTATAAACGTAGTTAATGACATGTAGGCGCCTTTAAACTTGTTCCCATAATTATCTGTACATTCATTTTACGTCCTTAGATAAGCCTTTTCTGACTCATTTTGTTTTGACTACTTTAGGCGGATATCTTCAGTATCGTCCCGTTTCATACACTCACGAGGAGCGTGACGTCAGTACATCCACTCAGACTTACCAAAGCTCACCGGCTACACCAAATAATGCCATTATGAAGCTCAATAATACCCTCTTCCGCTCAATTTTCGGTGATTCAGTGGAGACGATGCTGGTTCAAGCGCTCAACGTTTCCTTCGGCGCCAGCGGAGATGGATTTTACACCAAATACAACTACACAACTTGGTGAGTCACAATTTTATCATTTTCCTCTTGTTTGTCGTTGAAGTATCACAAACTATTATATTTAGGTATTGACTTTTCAAATTTAATTTAACATCTCAGAGAAGAAAAAATGTGTGGAAATTTTGTTTCTCTGATTTTTTTGATACCAGAAGATTTGAACTTCTAACCTTTGAATTCGTAACTGTTTATCTTTAGATAAACGTTAGAAATATTTTAATTAGGGAAGGGTATGGGAGAAAAAAGGATGAAAAAATCGTTTTCATCTAAAGTTTTTTCGAAAAAAAATGTCATAAAAATATTTCTGGTATTGGTCGGAGACGAACTCACAACTTCATAGCCGCCAGGCGACTGAATATTAATTTAATGATTTGTTATTGGCGTAACTGTTCACACTTCAGTGAATAAAGTCGGTCACCGCAGACGTTTTAGGCATCAAAAAGTTGGAACAGAGTTGTTGATTCCAGTTACTGCTATAGTTCCAAGTCTCCCGTTAGATAAAGCTCTATCCAAGCTGTAATACGATTTACAAAACTTAGAGTCCTTCTGTTGTATACAAGGAAAATAATTTTGGCGTCTTTCAAAATGGCTGATAGAACTTCGTTGAATCGAACGCAATAACGATAGTTTATCTACAAAAGTCTCATCTAAGTACTGGGTTTTCATATCAGTTACTGCAAATCAGTTACCAGTTATTAAGTGTAACAGACCGATATACAGAAGTACGGTCTCGGTTAAACAGCAAGAATTGCGTTCAAAGTCCCTTCTTTGTTGCTTCCAGGACTTTCGTTGTAGGTTACGGCGCTCCATTGCCGGACAAGCTGTCCCTGTTTGTTGTTGTCGTAGCTACAATAGGTCTAGGCGTGCCTCTTCTGCTACTCTGCTGTGGCGGCTGTTATGTATGTATAAAGCGTGTGCGGAACAACTCATAAAATCAGCATCTCCACTAATTCCGCCTCTCTCCGTGAAACTATTTTTTTTTTAAATCGAAAACTTGTGAATGAAAACTCAATTGTGAATTGATGAGTATTAAGCTTTCCGCCAGTTATGGCGTGAATGTTAGTGCTTTTGTGCACGATATTAGCAAATTTTTACACAGAAACCACCATCAATTTGTATATTTTTTAATGTGACATCTAGTTTAATTGCGAGTG
>CAKKOB020001122.1:0-27354 GCA_918844115.2 Phlebotomus perniciosus | reverse complement strand
GAACGTGGTGATCGGATATGGAAGACTGGCCATAATAAGGTTGATGGTGAAAATTTTTATTCACATCCAATTGAGACACGTAAACACCGATTCAGTCCAATTCTCTATTTAGTCCCATTCGATTCATTCACCGTATTCTTTCACCTTTTTTTGCCGCTGCCACCTCATTCTCAGAATTTATACCCTTTTCGGATGACGAATTGGTCGGTGGAAGTATTTTGGAGATTCGAATTGATCAGAGTTGGTGATATTTTGAGTTTATTCAGGCTAGAAGAGATCTTTAAGTAGCAAAAGTGTAGTTTTACGAAGTTTTTGAAGCAGGATTATTTTAAATCATAAAACTTTATTAAAATTAAAAATTCTAAATGAATTGCTAAAGATCAAATAGTTACACTAAAGGTATGTATATCCATAGACTTAAAAATTAAGCTAGCTTAAAGCTTTCATGTAAACCTAATTTTTAAGTTTGCCATAAGCTTCACCCTAATCTAAAGCTTTAAATTAGACTTAACATTTAATATTTAAGATGAATTTAAGCTCTAAGCTTTAATTCATCTTTGGACCTTAAGCCAGCCCCGAGCTTAATCCTAAAGCTTTAGTAGACCTTAAGCTTATGAAATTTAAAACTTCTTAGAATTATTTTTAAGCATAGTTTAAAGGACTAGGCATGAAGTTAAATTAAAGCTTAAGATCTAAGGCTAGTCTGAAGCTTAGGTTTGGCTTAGGGCCCAAAGTGGCTTAAAGCTCGCCTGAAGTTTAATTGTACTGAGCTAATGAATTTTTAGTAGCTTTTGGGTAATTTCGAAAGCCTTTACTATTTATTTAGAGCTTTTTCAATTTTTAAACTTTTAAATATTCCGTGGAGGTTTCAAAATATTATTGGGCTTTTGAAAGCTCAAAGAAACTTTCAAAGCTCTACGAAAATTTTGAACTCTTCTAAGCTCAAAATGAATTACAAAAGCTTTGGCGTTGAGGATTTCTTTAGAGAAATTCCCTTGGAAATTCCTAGACTTTCTTGAATTCTGAATTTCAGGAGCTTTTAAAAGCTCATTTCGCGTTCAACTTAATTGACTTTTCAAGGAGAATGAATATCTCTCTTTTGGCTAAAAAGCTCCGCTAACTTAACAGACACTCCCCTATAAGATTTTCCACTGAAAATAAGGAAAATGCCTGTCGAAAGCCAACTATTGTAAACAGATAGTTGTTTCCACTTCATGAAAGTGAAAGAATATCTGTTAACTAAAAGCTCTGGTTGATTTTACAGCAATTTCAACAAATTTTGCATGGATCTGGAGTTTCAAAAACTTTCTGACAACTCTCATTTCATCTTGTCAGGTTATTTGGATGCTAAAATTCTCTTAAACAAACCCATAAGCGCTTTCACAATTTAATGATTTTTTTTTAACACAAAAGATGAGCTCAAGGAAAGTGTCAGCTTTGCAAAAATGAACATAAAATTGTGGATGTTTTTTTCTTCTTCTTTAACCCTCTTTGCTATTAAGCTATTAATTAAAAATTAATAAAATTGCCACAACGTCCGAGAAGCTCTTGTGGTGGAAACGATCCAGAATCCAGGGATGAGTTTCACAGGAGATAAATTTTAATAAAATATCTCTAAATCGGTATCACCACTGAAGATTAATATAAAACATTAATGAAGCATCTATTTTCCATGGGGAAAATATTAATATTTTCTTGTCGCACAAATGGAATTCATTTGCCTAATTACTCCAAATTTCGAGCATGCGTTCAACTTTTAGACACACACATTTGTACTTTCTCCTAAATGTATTTTGTCAGAGAAAATCCGTAGAGAAATAATATCCCGTGAGAAAGTTTTCTTACTCCCTCACCGACTCTATTTGTCTCTCTCTCTTGAGCTTGAGGAGATTTTCTGCATAAGATTTATTCCATCACGCCTTATTTATTATTCTCTATCATAAATACGGGTATTCTTGCATTTGGATGAAAACACGAAGATGAAGAAACATTCAAATGAAAGCAATTTATGAGGTTCCCTTTTTCTTCCCTGTTATATCACGAAAATATCACTCCCCAATGGGGAATGAGTTGGAGCCAAGATGATTCGCTCCCGGAAAATTTACTTGACTCACCCATCCACCCCCCGCCTCCCGCCCAACTTTAATTGCTTCAATAAAGCTCACTCACAGATCGTCAAGAAATAAAGAGTCTTGTATAGCATCTGAGATATTTTTCCGCATTTCACCCGCCCCAGTGATCAGGCAAATAATTTTCAGCATTAAATGCATTAGGTGACGTTAATTGTTGCAAAATTATCTCCTCTTTGTTGCAAAAAGTGGGTTTATGTGTCCCCCAACTGAGAGGAAACATGTAACATCATCATTTTAATGAGGGACCCCTCCCCCCGCGCCCCCTGATGCCACCATGGCGTAGCGGAGTGATAAAAAATTTATTTATTCACTTTTCATGATAATTTTATTATTACAATTAACATGGTGGACTGTGCAGTGGTTTTGCGGTGTGTTATATTAGGAATATTCTGCTGTTTATGCAAGCAAAAATTGTATTTAAATAAATTAATTGAATAAAAAGTAACAGGGCTTTTCTGAAACTTTATATTGAAGCAGGTTTTTTTAGTTTCTCAATGGGCTCTTCAGCCTTTTCCTTCTTTTTCTTTTATTCGATAATTTTGTACATTAAATATCTTTTGAATATGTTAAAAAGTATACTAACACCTTTTTAAAAGCTTAAAATAAAATCCTGTAAAGCTTTCAAAAAGTTCTTTATGAATTGCTAAAGCTCACTGAATAAAATCTCCAATAGATTTTAGAAATTTATTTTTAAACCTCATAAAAAAAATAGCTAGAAAAATTTTATCATAACAGATTATCGCCTATTTTGTCCACTTATCATTTAGGTAAAGGATACTTTGAGGAAAAGCTGTCCATTGATTTGTGGAAGATATCCCATTTGAGGTTAATAATGTAAATAGCTTTATTGAGTCTTGATTCCAGATTATACAATCCATAAATCCCAAGGGGGAGATATTATGGTCTGAAGTGGTGTACATTTGAATGGAAGTGTGCCAGAGTTTTTGGAAGTGATAACTCAAGTTAATTTGAAAGCAACATACAAAAAAGGAGGTCTAGGAAGTTCTTCCAGAGTCTTAGGCCCTTTACACACATGGGTTTAACCTTGAGAAGGTTTAGTGAGTTTAAAGCCGAAGACAGTTCAATTAATGATGATACTGATTATTAATAGGGCTAGTTTCCTAAATCGTGAACAACGTTCCTAGATTAAAGGTCTGTTTTTCTTGATTAGTAAAGATCGGTTATGAATTCAAAAAGCTCGATCCCGAATAGTTGAGCTCGTTTCCCGATTTTAAAAGTTAGTTTCCTGATACATATGGTTTCTTTTTAAAGTGTGGACTCACCCCTGAAATCAAAACCATTAAATCTTAAATTCCAGAATTTGAAACTCTAGTGTCTTGGTCATAAATTCTCGATACTTTCCCACCGCAATAGCTGATTTGTAGGCTCTCCTGTACGGCATCTATGAAGATGAAACCATCAACACGTCAACCCCGTAATGTTCTTGTTCATCTCATCCCAATTGTCTTGAGAGTTGCTCTTTTTTGTCTCTGAGGAGTTTGAGGGGGTGTAGAATTGTAGAAAGATGACGATATCTTCGACGAGAGTCTCCCCCATCCCCTCTGTTATATGTGGGTATCACAAGGTTCATTGATAATCGTCTCACGTACATTTTTTGGGGTTTTATTTTCGCCTTTATAATTCGTCGCGTAAAATTTCTCTGGCAGACGATAAGATCAAAATCACGAGCGATTATTGGTGTGGCGTGGAAAATTACGATGGTGCGTGTCTTCTTGACTTTCACCCGCAATTCTTGATAGCTGAGGAGAAATCTGGGTTGGAGAGGGAGTGGATTCTGGGCCATGGCTGTTTTTTTTTTCTTAGTCGATAATGAGGGAGTTCACCGTGAAGAGATATTTATTAGGGCAATGAGAGAGAAACTTAACTTTCAATGGCGGGAAGTTGATTAAAGTTGTATGTTTAGGGCGCAATTTTTCAGTGTCTTCCGCAATTAGGCAAATTTTGTCTTATCGTTCAGCGTCTTCATTGTTCCAATTTTTGTGTCTCACAGCGATAGAGGGAATTTTCATTTCAATTTCCCTTCATTTGTACATATATATATATATGTGTGATATGTTGAAGTTACCCATGTTTAAAACATTGTTCTATTCTTGCAATGGGGCGCACGAAAGGCAAGTCAGACTCCAAATGATTGAGCACACCCAAGAATAAATCGCTGCGGGGTCGTCTTGGTACAAATTTTCTAGAATGACATACAATGTGGAATTGTTTCAGCGCGCGGCACACAAAGTTATTAATTGTAGCCCATTATGGCTGCTCTGGCTGTGAATTAATTGCGCCGAACCGTGAGCGGAATATCAAATTGCTGGGCCTTCTTTCAAGACATGCCTGCCTCTCACCATTTATGCATCTCTCTCGCCCTTTCAAGAAGCTCACGCGTCACATTTTCCAGATCTCAAGCCCTCATATAATACGCGAAGAGCTAGGTGATATGGCGATAAGTATGGCATGAAATGACTTAACTCCATCGAAGGGGCGCATAAAAATTGCACCGACACTCTTTTTTTTTAAACCCATAAAGTAGTGAAGAAATTCGAGACAATACATCACTGTATTGTATATGCTTTGGCTTGTTGGTGAAGAGTCGCAGATAGGAAGGACGCGCCAAATGGGCTTTCATCTTGCCGACGACGTTTCCTTAAACAGTGAGATAAAAGATCATTGTAAATT
This sequence comes from Phlebotomus perniciosus, assembly GCA_918844115.2. NCBI lineage: Eukaryota > Metazoa > Arthropoda > Insecta > Diptera > Psychodidae > Phlebotomus > Phlebotomus perniciosus. Next base: position 22,531 of record CAKKOB020001122.1, on the reverse strand, counting down.
GCTAAAACATGAACTTTAAAACTTTTATATTGGATGTGGAGTAATTTATACTCGGTGTGATGCTCGTTCCCTGATGCAACACAACAATAGAATGAGCTGATATGGTGGGACTTAAAAATCACAGAGGGTGAATAAGTTAGTCATTTGGAACACTTTGGAGTTAATTAAGAAGGGGACTTGATTCATATACAAGTGGGATTTTTAATGAATTTATTTCAGAACCGTTTTTTTTTAACTTGTATGTCTCTTGTTCTGATTAGAATAGGTTGTTTTTTTAATAGCAAGGTTTCTTGATTAGGAAATCTCGTAAATCTATAATTAACCAGATTTCCTGTTTATGAAAAAACGTTTCGTGATTAGAAAGCCAAGTTTCCTGATTAGAAAGCCTAGTTTCCTGATAAGGAAGCTACGTTTATACTGACTAGAAAGCTATGGTTCCTGATTAAGAAGCTACGTGTCCTGATTAGGAAACTATGACTTCTAATTAGGAAGCCATGATTCCTGATAATATAACCTTGTTTCCTTAATAACAAGGCTCTTTTCTTCAATAAGGAACTTCGTTCCTTAAGGCTTGTTACCTCAATACATCATTCTAAGTTACAAGCAAGTCACCTTTCACTAAACATGTAAACCCCTTTTGGATTTGTTTATCACCCGGAGGAGCAAGAGAGACTTTTCACAAATATCTCTCCAATTGCAATTTGCTTTTGAATATATATCGCACACATTCTATTCGCGATTCTCGTGTTTATGTCTTTTGGCGTTGTGCACAAAAGCGGCGTGAACGTGTCAATTTATCAAGAAATGCAACAAACATGGGGCAAACAATTAATTTTGGTTGTAATTAATTTTTTGCCAGTACCAAATGGAGCATTGAATGATGTTCTCGTGACATAAGATCGTGTTTTGTTAGATGTTTAACATTGCCCATTTGTGTTCTCATGTGTTTCGGATCGTTGTGGTGATCGACAAGCGCGCATAAAGCTCCATGCTGATCTCTAAGACATTCTCACCCTGGATGCACACATTCTTTGGGTCTCCTCTGGGAGGGAATATCAAGACTCAGCTGGAGATCAATTACCAAAGAAATGGTCATTGCCATTTGTCACGTTTGTTAATTCTAATCGTGAGGATCTTCATTGATTCCTATATTGGATGGATAAATTGCCTTTATGGAGGAAGTTCTTTTGTTTAGGGGAGAGTTCCGTCTCTAATGTTGGTGGAAATTTTTTTCTTAATATTTCAAAGAGAGTGTTTTTGACTTCTCATTGAAATTCCAATCACATGTGATGCCTTGTCGCAAAAAAACAACCACGCAACCCTCTTTTAAAATTGACTTTGCTTGATAGTGCGAAGGGTGGCGTCTTAGCGGGTTGGAGGCGTAGTTTGACGCCGAAGAGATGCAAGAAATATGCATGATGTGGTGACATTTGAGTATTCACCATGAGACACCCATATCAGAAAGTGAATTTTCATTTTGTTCTCCAAGATGCTTCTCAATCCCCAATGCCATGTTGGAATATCTTGCATTTTTGTCTATACTAAAGCCTCGGTACTCCACTGAGTGAGCACATGAGAAGCAACAATCATGAGAGTGTCCCTCCCCACCAAACCCCAATCTACCAACAAAAAAGCCACAAGACATGGTAATAGGGCTTGCTGGAAGTAAAAATTCAAGTCTCGTAGCGGTGTCAACGGAGTCCTTGTCTATTTTCTCCTCTCACCCTCAACATCTTTCGCCAATGTCTTGCCATCCACTTTTGAATGTTGCCTGTCATAAGATGAACGATACATGTTTACATTTACATATTCCAAGCTTCCCCCGGACCATCATCGTCGCCTCCATGGCATTCCATTTTGCCATTTTCATCTGCGCTCCAAATGCATACCTCCCACCCCACCTCGCACATCGTCAATGGCACTAAAATATGACCAGCATGTTAAAGTAGAATGTTCTCTTCTCCCCCTCGAAGGTGGCCCCTTGAAAAGAAAAAAAAAAAAGACGAAGAAGAAAGAATCCTCTATGGTTCAGAGAGACCATGGGAGAGATTGCATCTGAAATGTGCAAATGCTTCAGCTATGAGCCACTCAAGAGTCACCCATCCTTATGGAACTTCTTCTCGTCCATTTACTCTTTCCCAAGGATATATGTATGTATATCGCAAAAATATGGATCGTGCATCTTCACCCTAAACTCACCACATACTAAAATATTTACATTATAATCAACTCCAGATCATAGAGACACTTCTCTTGTGCACATTTTTCACTTTCCGCATTCATAAATTCTACTAAACTGAAAATGCTACATTTGAGTACATTTCATACAGTTTAATCCCACTTTATTTGTAGGTACATATTAATTAATTAACACAAATTCGGACTAAATAAAATAATTACGATGTGGCGATCAAAGAGAAACACCAAACAAATTAGTATCCACTTTTAAAAGTGCTTCATAATATTTATTCAACCACTAAATAAACGATGATTGCAATCTAATTAGTGAATTAACCCGGTGAGGTTAAAAAACAGTTGAAGAGTTTGATTTTCAATTACTGATTGCATTGCAAATGGTAGTTGGATTTTGTGTTATGAGATTAGTGGTGCTCAATTTTGATTAAGTGGATTATTTTGTTGATTACGAATTGCAAATATTTCGTAATTTTGTAACAGCTTATCTTATGATAAAGATTCAATTCCTGGTTCTCAAGTCTATGTAAACTCGTTTCCCAATTAGTAAGACTTGATTTTAAAAAGGAGGGTTTGATTTCTGATTCGTAGGACTTGATTTTGAAAAGGCAGGGCTCATTTTCTGATTCGTAATGCCAGGATCCTGATTTTTAGGGCTCATATCCGTGGTTCGTAGGGCTTAATCCTGAATTATAAGATGCATACCTACCCCTAATTCAAAAATCTAGTTTCTTAATTCCAAAGCCTTGAATACTGAATGAGTTTGAATCCTAAATTATCAGGTCTTATTTTGCAAAAAGAATAAATCATTTTTCAAAACTTCCATGTATAATATTATACATCACTCTCAACTTGGTATCTCTCCCTTATTAACTGGTATCTTGTGTTCCTCTTAAATTTGCGAAAGAACACACAGGCATATTACTTACATATGAAACATATATTACATCAAGGACTATTATCATCCCCAAACATTCTCCACTTCAGTATGAGATTAAAAGTCAAAGAGCACACGAGATATTCGATAGTATGTACATTGCTGACTTCCATGGAAACCGGCTATATTTGATAAGAGAGATGCCCTTTGAGTGGAGATTATATTATCCTGACGAAAGTCTCTATAAGTCTATCATCCTTTCTCTATATATCTCCCACACTTGGATGTGCCATTTTTTTTACTCTATATACATTCTTGGAAGTTTTTCATGAATGTCAAAAGTGTCACAGGGATTTTCCTGTGATGCGGCAACATACAACTTGGATGTGGAATTGCATTTAAAGACAAGCCCTAAGGGCACCGTTTCGTGAGGTGTCAACACTCATGTGGTTTTGAGATTTTTATCCACTCAATTGTTGCAATGGATGCTCTCGTTGAGAATTTTCCTGAGCAATCTGCACTCTTCACATGACATCTCACTGAGTGTTAACTCAATTTACCCAAGGCATATTCCCTTGATACTCACCTCGTTGCCAGCATTGCGCTTTTGCGACATGAAAATTATGCATCAAGCAGGAGGATTCTTCAAAGATATACAGGTCATATACCTACTCCTTCGCTTCGAAAACCTCGAGGATATTTTTTTTTGTTTTGTGATGAAAGAAGGAAAAAACACAAGAGTAATTCCGATGCCATCATTAATAAATTACCGCTGAAAAAAAATAAAAAAAGCGATTCACTGGGAAACGGTTAATTCGCCCGATGAAAGCATTCCGAAGAGAGTGAAATAAAACTCGCCTGAATGAGGAACAATTGTTGGGTGAACAGAGAGTAACAAAAAAAAAGTTCGCGTACATCGAACTGCAATATTATACGTGGTTTTTGAAAAGAAGAGGAAGAGATTGTAATATGGTTCTGGACTCGGGATGGCGCGGGTTCTGGGTTGTGCAGGTATAAGTGCAAAAAAAAGAACCACCATATCCCAACAATAGAACCGTAAATACGCACGCTCTTGTTTATACTTTTTTTTCGCCTCCACTCGCTCTCTACACAATTTTCCTCCTCTTCTGCTTTTAATTAAATTTATAATTCGTGACGTTGCTTTCTTCTCATTGTGCGCTATTTCATCAGTTTTGCCGTATGGATGCCTCAAACGGTAAAGGGGGGAGCCTCAATTCGCGATACGCGAGGTCCACCAATATGTGAGACGACCAACAAAAGACCGGCAGTTGGAACGGCTTGAACTCGCGGAGGATGTTTGCGAGGAAACATTTGTGAATTTTATTTGATAAATTTTGGAAATTTTATGGGAGTTTTGATGAATTCCAAATTTTTGAAAAAGTTCGTTAATATTTGAATTCAAATTAATAAAAATTTAGCTAATTTACCATATTATCGAGCACTCTGCAGATCGTCCAATCTTTCATCCATTTATATTTGTATTTTTTTTGTAAAACTCTCACCGTGTATCCTGGGTATAAAATAATAAATAAATAGCAGGAGTTGAGGTGGAAAGAATCACGGAACACCATAGAGATGATATACTCGCGATTGTTATTTTCACGATGAAACTCTCCCTCCTCTCTCTGGATCAGCGCCCGCGAACGCTGTACAAGAGCATTATTGTTTTGTGGTGTACAACAAGAAGCCAATCAACGAGATTTAATATTTATTGTATAAAAGGTAATAAAAGAATTTTTCCCCTCAACCGATGAGTCTCTAATGCCTGTGCTTGGGAGGAATGGAGAAAGATGATCAAGTTGTGAGGGATGACTTAAGAGGAAAAAAAAAGATCCACCAAAGATCACGGAGAAGTTGCATGAGTTTTCACCACCGCAATTGCTGTGCGAAACGAGCCATGCCAACATAAATATAGAGTGATTTGATCTCTCTCCCTTGTGCTGAGAGCAAACAAACATAATAATCGTCGATAATTTGGCGGAATTCCAATATATGGAAGAGAGAGAGAGATGAATGATGGGGCGCACAGGATCGCGAAAAACAGACCACGCGAAGAAGAGGCTCGATTAACTGGTTTTAAGCCAGAGAAAGAGCAACTTCCTCCATAGCCCATGATTGACGCCAAGTGATCTTCACCATTCACCCCAGCATTATGCAATCCCATGTGACATTGCACATTGCGGCAAATATTTTGCACCTTGACACTCCGCCATGGCGCATCATAGATATGGGAAGAGAGCCCCATCATTAGGTATGCGCCTTATTCATGTGCGAAAGGTGTGCATGTCATGAGAGTTCACGAACGATCCCCATTATGAGGTTGAATACCTCTTGGCGAGAAGACTCTCTTTTCGTTCAAAATCACATTAATAATTATCACATTGATTTTGTAAAGACTTGATCTCTTGAATGGATTGTACATAGGTAGTAAGGTTTGATAACAGAAGATAAGTTTACGAAGTGGGAGGGATTGATTAATTATCGATTAATCTTAATACTTTATCTTGTTTTCTAAACAGCTACAGTTGTTTGGTAATAGAATACATCGTTTTCGGAATGTGAGGTTCATATGACGGATTTTTGCAAGGTACGGATTAGTTCAGTACGTTTCAGTAGGTCAGGATTATTTCAATAGGGACGGATTAATTCAGTAGGTACGGATTAGATCAACAGGTACAGATTATTTCAGTAGATACGGATTAATTCAGTAAGTTTCAGTAGGTCAGGCAGTAGATACGGATTAATTCAGTACGTTTCAGTAGGTCTGGATCGTTCAGTAGGGACGGATTCTTTCAGTAAGTACGAATTATTTCAGTAAGTACAGGTTGATTCAGTAAGTTTCAGTAGGTCCGGATCATTTCAGTAGATACGGATTATTTCAGTAGGTTCGTCTATTTCAGTAGGTCTAGATTATTTCAGTAACTACAGTAAGATATTTTTTTTAACGATGATTTTTAATTTACCAGCTTTATTTTTAATAAATATCATAGCCAAGGACAAGTCATCGTGAAGCCCTCCCGGAAATATTCCCACGAAATCTCGTGCACTCTTGGTCAATATTTAACCTTTCCCTCTCTGCAAGCACTTTATGGGTCCCTCAGTCATGTCTCTGCAGGAGCCATCGCGGTTGCGGTGTTTCAAGGTGCCAGAATATGTGTGCATCATCTTGCGCGATATTTGTTATTAAAATTCTTCTTCTCAAGTGATATATTCCTCGTTTATTGCTGGGCAAATGCAAACAATTACAAATTTGAATTGGCCGCCTCGTTATACCGGAGAGTGACGCAAAATTGGAGGTAAAGTCTTCTGTATATTCTTATACTGGTGAGGGGGATAATTGGAAACTGTGCTCGCGCGACATGTGAATGAGAAAATTGCCCCAAAGAGAGACAGAGAGAGTGTGTGTGCCTTGGAATGGCCAACCTTTTGGCCATTTAGCGATATTGGAAATATTACTGAACATGCGGAGATCCCGAGACGTACAAACCGGAATGCCGCCAGCATGAATTATTTGCCATGAGTGCCAATAGGTCGCGTGAATTATTGAAATTCACTGAAGGGGGTCGTCATACAGAATTGGAAATTGTAATCACGCGCTGAGAGATGCAACCTTGACCGTACCACCATCAAGTCTTTCGCAGTCAAGACAATACCAGTAACTGTGTGGAATGTTTCCTACTTGTCCTTTGACCTTCTGGATGAAAAAAACTTAAAAAATATTAAACTCTCTTGCAAAAGATCTACCAACTGATGTGCAGAGTAAATTCGTCAAGAAATCCACAGAGAGAAAAAATCGTGCTATTTATGCTATTATCCTAGTTAGATTTGTTAGAGTAATGCAGGAAGTGAAATTCTGCAGAAGAATTTTATTAGCTTAGCGAACTTTAATTGTCCTCAATTGCAAGTTTTTATTACTTTTGCCTCTTGGACATAATCAATCTCTTGTAGGAGTGATATAAGAAATATATATGCCATAAAATAACACCGGAAAGCAAGATTTCATTCCACGGTTCCAAATGAGGACAAATTGGCTGATTTTTGCGCTGAAGGAGTCCAAGTGATGATGAAGCACCCAATTAAATTTCAAATACAGCAAATTTGCATAATTGCCGGTGAATTAAAATAAGAAAAGCAGGAGGAGGTATATAGGACTAAATAAAAACTTATATGACCTGACGAAAGTGTATAAGACTTTGCTGAAAAGCACTAAATGGTCTTGAGAAAATGGGGATGGACACTGAAATTGATACCTATACTATATATAATAAATTTTTAGGAATATATTTATATGTGTGTGGCTTTCGAGAAGAGGATTTTCAAGTAGAGGATTTCTCTTTAAGACACTTCTTTATAAGAGACCTTTAACCGGATGATGATAGTCAAATTGGGCGCGAGAGATGCTCTTCTGTCACGCGATCTCTTCCATGATTAAAATTGCCTCGGAATTCAATTTCAACACTATGTTGTAGTGTAGAACTTCTGAAACTATAATTGTATAAGGGGTATAGTGAGAAACTTTAGCAGGAAATTTCGTGTGCAAAACCTAAAGGCTCTTAATGATAAATTTATTTAATTTTAAATTATTGTAGGTACTGGTCAGTCAAATTTCAAAAAACTTTAAAAAAAATCTGTAGAATAAAAAGCATTAAATTTTTTAAAAGCTTGAAATTTAGTAAAAAGCTCTACATATATAATCTTTACAGATTTTCCAAAAAAATATCAGAAAAACCAAATTTTTATAATCAATAAAGTCCAAAAAAGTTATCACCAAAAGCATTTAATTTTTTGTAAAAGCTCTTAGAATATTGAAAAAGCTTTTGATATAGAATTCATTAAAGCTTTACAGAAATCTTCTGAAAGCTCATAATAGCTTTTTTAAAAACTTTAAAACTATCAAAATTTGTCAGTAAAAAATATAATAATTTTACAAAATTAACTCTGTTTTTAAATAAGACCAAGTTTAAGCTTAAGCCGAGCTTTAAGCTTAAGTATAGCTTGAAGCTGAAGTCTAACCTAAAGCCTAAAATTTGAGATTAGGTTAAGGCTCATTATTTAAAGAGAAACACTTTTTCCAAATATAATATTTGAAGCTTGTTTGATAATGTGGGTTTTTTTTAGTGAAATTCTTAAAGTTTTAATCCTAATATTAAAATTTTAAACAAAATTTGCTAGAAACTATTGAGCCATTTCATGTATAATACAAAGGTTCCGATTGATTTTAATTAATCGATTTTCTTCTTTCAATGTAATTTATCAAATACATTTAATTATTTTATTTTAATCTCATATTAACGGATTTCTCTCTCTTTGATTTTCAGGTGAGCCTATCCATGGTATTTTGCGTAAGTAGAGAATTTGTGTTGAATCTCTGGAAATTAATGGTTTTGCGTGCAGTGCAAATATTTGACCGATATAATTTCCCAATATCTCCACAAGAGAGCTCCATCTCAATCACACATAAGGTTATTGATGCTATATAAGTTCTTTGGCCAAAAGGTATCTGATTGCCCCGTTGCTGGTGTTGTTCTCCAGGTGAGAGAAGGGGATAGTGAAAGATGAAAGGGAGGAAAATGATGAATTCATCCAATAAATCATTACTCAATTAACACAAGTCGATCGTGGCCGTTTGCCTTAGTTAAGGTTTGTAAATATCTTCTCCTCTCCCTGAGTTTCTTTAGCCACAATCTTTTTTTTTATTATTATTATTTGTTCTTAACCTCCACATGCCTTCCATCGGGTTTTTAACCATATGCCGAAGTGAGGAGAAGAGGAGAGACAGACAAAGAATCTCTGAGGAGAGAGATGCTGGCTTTAGAACTATTGCCCGAATGGTTTTTATTGTATTTTCGTATTTGTATATTGGCTGGCAGCATTGATTAAAATTGCAATAAATTATATTGGGCCTCTTGTTTAACATACCTCAATCGGATGGTTGTTTGTGGTTATGTAGATGAGCCACTTTTTTTCCCTACACCGCGTATCTTCTTAATACAACAACACATTTTATTTTAAAATTATATGCATGGAATAAATTGTGTAGGCTTTTGCTATCTTTTTCGTGAAATTCTGCTCAAGTTTCCTCAAAATTTTGACATTTTACCAAAAAATAAGTTTCTAATTAGGGAAGTTGCTTAATTTAATCAACCCCTAATTCAATTGTTGAATTTTCACTGAGAAAATATGCCACAAGATGATGTGATAATCCCTTTTTCAGATCCCTTAAACACATACTTATTGGGAAGTTGGAGAGAAACTTTTTCTCTCCCAACCATATCTTCAAAGCATAATATATATTTTATATGTTGGCAATGGAGGGCCATATCCTCCTCTCATCCTCATGGATTTCAATACTCAAGGAAACATCAAATACACAACATTCGTTTTAATGCTTCCGCGTTTTGAATTTTAATGCACAATTTTAATGTGAACGCGTCAAGAAGACGAATATGGCGACAGAATCTTAATTTTCCAGAGAATTTTTCTTCCCTCGAAGGAGGAAAATTTTGCTGTTGACAGAAAACGTGCCCAATAAAGAAAAAATCTACTTATAGGAAAGAAAGCAGAAAGTTTCTCGCAGAAAGTTTTTAATCTTTTTTCTATGTTTTCTCTGATCAAATTTTTGGGAAGCAATCAGGAAACTTTCTAAGGTATTTCATTGGGAACTTCTTTGTCACGTGGGAAATTTCCTATGGAGTTCCCGAAGGAATTCCTGTGGACACTTCCTTATATACTGATTGTATAAATTAATTAATTATGATAATTTCCGCCTCATTTCCTGCAGGAATTTCTTGGGCAAGTTCCTGTATATAAACAGAAATTTCCAAAGGAAAAGAGGAATTGGCCTATGACATTCCTCGGGAAGTTCCGAGCCTTTATTTATAGGGTGGTTTTATTATATTTGCTTAGCAGAAAGGCTTTTTGGTTCCATATTGGGATAAATTCGATTTATTAGGTTTTGATTTTTGAAAACTGATCTTTGATTTTAGACAGAAAATTTTTTGATTACTCCTAAAGTAATCCTAATTGAATTTGGAACACCTACTCCCTTAATTCGCGCCTCTCATCCCATAATTTTACGAGCCCAAAAACAATAATGACGCGCCAGATGCCCTTTATGGTGGAGTGACTTGTGAAATTCCTGAATGAAATCAATCCCGGCGTGTCTGATACCGCCAAGAAGGGTGGGCACAGCGACAATAGTCGGAGGAAACACACCTCAAAAGGAAGGTCTGACTCTGGCTTTGGTTGAGAGATTTGGCTTTGATTGAGAGATTACCTCACGATTTTCACGTTATTTCCCAATTATGAAGGCAAAAATCATTTAATTAGAGTCGCTGAGCTAAAGTTCTTTCGGGCCACCTCAAATCTTGGACATGGACAGTAATTATTCAATTTGTGGCAATTAGATCCTGGCCACTTCACAAAAGGAAAGGATCGTCATATAGGGAGAGATCTGCGTCAGTCAATGCGGGAAAAGTGTGAAGTCAATTAAGAGTTTTTACTATTTTTTTTCTTACTGTATTTTGAGGAAGATGCTAATTGCGAGAATAAATTCTGACAAATGGAGGTGGAAGAAAATATTTTTGAGAGACCAATTAAACGGCAAAGATTGGTCAAAGTCAAGGGGGGAGATTATTATGGTAAGAAGTGGTGTACATTTGAATAGAAGTGCTTGTCAGCTTTGAGAAGTGGAGTGGAAGTGCTAAGATAACTCAATTGTAATTTTGAAAGCTTCCAAGGAAGAAATGGAGCTTTAAGAAATTTTTTCAGAACATTAGAAGTTTTTTTTATTGTTTTTTGAAAACTTTGAGGAGCTTTTAGGGAAATGCTGGAACTTTGAAAATAAAAGCTATAAATTACACGAAAGCTTTCTAAAATTGACGTAAAGCTATACAAAAAATTTACGAGTATTTGAAAAAAAAATCTGGAATATTTGTAAAACTTTCGGATAATTTTTTTGACTTTTGAAGTTCTCGCTAAGCTTTTGAAAATCCTAGAGAGCTTTTTGTTCTCACAGAAATTTTTAAAAACCCATCATAGAAAGCTCGCTTTCTTAGCAAGCTTTCATAGAAATTTGCTTAGAAAGCTCTAACTGTCTTTGGAAAGCTTTCTTAGAAAGCTTTCATAGAAATTTGCTCAGAAATCTCTAACTTTCTTTGGAAAGCTTTCTTAGAAAGCTCAAGCTTTCTTTGGAAAGATTTCTTAGAAAGCTTTAGAAAGCTTTCTTAGAAGGCTTTCATAGAAATTTGCTCAGAAAGCTCTAACTTTCTTTGGAAAGCTTTCTTAGAAAGCTCAAGCTTTCTTTGGAAAGATTTCTCAGAAAGTTTACTTAGAAAGTCCCAGAAAGCTTTCTTATAAAGCTTTCGTAGAAAGTTTTAGAAGACTGGTATATAAAATTGATGGGATGAAAGCTCTTCAAAGCTTTCGAATTTAAGCTTTGGGGATCTTCTCCACAAAATGTGGAAGTGCTGGAAGTTTTGTACATGTTTCTGACCGTAATATCTCCTCCTTTGTCAAAGTTACTGTTAGTGAACACTTCAAGAATTTTTTTTTGGACTTATTCCCCGAATTGGGTAGGTATTTTATTATTAACAATTTTCTGTCCAATCCATCCATTTCGACTTTCGTCACTCGTTCAACTCAATTATAGCGATAAAATCCAGAAACTCGCCTCTCACCATGGGTGACGATAGTGATCTGGATTCCCTCTTGCAACTGAGGACTTCCGCGTGGAACTGCCGGCATCACGCAGTGTTTGGACATAAGGAAATTATATACCTATATATGTATGTACTGCAAATTCTTGGCACTAAGATAGCGGCATTTTGTGTGTGGGGTTTGAGCTATGCGAGACGAATTGCTATGGCGGAGTTAATTGCAAAATGCGAAGATGCTCCTCGATGGTATTTGCGGATGAATGAATTGACGCAATTCCACAGACTCTCTTTCTCCCTCCTACATCTGCCTCTTCGGGATGCGGAAGACCAGAAATAGCAACTTGGAATTGCTAATTTCTTCAAAGATCCCTTCTCTCCCACATCTCTCGGGTCATACGCAAATTGAGAGTCTCTCTATGGGTCTTTTATTTAAAATCTCCTCATGGTCATAAATATCAAGTGGGGAGTTTTGCAGGCATATTGTATATATTTTTGACGAAAATTTATTCAGTCTGTCAGGAGATGCTCTCTTGGAGTCTCTCATTACTGATGCACATCCTTGTACAAACCCTGCTGGTTGCCTTGGCAGAAATTTTACTACAATGCCCTCTCATCCAAACGTGATTCCGATGCAAGACAGGGAGATGAACTTCTTCTTTGCCAATTTACATGACGAATGTGTGATTGGGAGGCGATTTGTAGACTGTTTCTGTTGTGGTCATTCACCTCCTTAACGGTCATTCTTGGCTTTAAATTTTAGAATTTAAAGTGAGTTAGTTTTTAGTTTAAAAATTTTAAAAGAAATAAGGTATTGGAAGTCATTTTTCAAACTTACAACATATTCTTTACACAAGAGGTGAACTTTTAACCTCCATTTAACCTCTACGGAAAAAAAAATCAATTTGAATAGATATTTTCTGGAAGGAAAAATTTTCACTAATTGCAGAGGTGAACACATTCTGAAAGAGATTTATGGGAATTTTCATGGTAAACCCAGAGTAAAACCATATCGTCTCGGTGGATAATTGAGGTTTGAGTTAATTGAACCGATAAATCACACTAAAGAAACAAATAATTGGAGAGATAAAAGACTCAGGCGCACTTTACCCACCCAATTGGCCACAATTGAATTCTTTTGGTCATTTTTAGTTACCTAACTTTATATTTGCATTTTGTCTAGTTGAGAACTCAAGGGGGAGATATTGTAGTTGAAGAGACGTACAGCACTTTAAACACTTTAGAAGTGTTGCGAAGCTTTTGAGAGAAGCTTCGAAGAGCTTTCATCTCATCAAAATATATTTTTTAATAATACGGAAAATCTGTGAAAGCTCACAAACATTTATAAATCTAAACAAAATACCAAAAAGCTCGGCCATCCAATAGCTTCCAAAAGCTTTTTAATTTTTCCAGTAGTTGTTATTGCCATTTTTGAAAATTTTGGGCAGAGTAATTTACACAAGTTTTCATTTGTTATCTTCAAAGGTTCAGAAAGCTTCTTGAAAGCTCCTAAAACTTTCCAGTAACTTAGAAAGCTCATTATGAAACCAAAAATATTTTTAAAAATAACTTAATTATTGATTATTGATTAGTTTATATCAAAAAAAATCTAAATGAATTGCTAAGCTTCCAAGTTGACCCAAAAACTATTGAAAATTTTCATAAAAGCTCAATAGATGTCCTGAAAGCTCATCCAGCACTTCCACTTCTATACAAATGTATATCATTTCTTCATTGTAATATCTCCCCCTTGGGAGGACTATTTGAAGAGTGTTTGAAGGCGAGTGAGGTGGAAAGATAAGGAAATGGTAGTTAAAGTGGAAGTAAATTTAATTTACGACCAACATTTATGAGCGCCGGTGCAATAAAGTCAAACACTTAATTGATTTGATAAACAAATTGCTCATTTATCTCCTTCTTATCCCTTTACTCAATGGTCGGTTCAGCGTCTTTTTTTTTACCAACTGGTAAGGGCTTCATGTTATGCAATTCTACTCGTTTTTAGTTATTTTTTTTTTCTTCTCGTGAGCTTGAGAAAGGAAATACATGTCTGGGAAGGCCAATTTTCTCAAATACAAACACCACCTCGAGTGGCAATTTTGTTGAGCCATAATGCTATGATTAATAGTGCGATTGGATTCCACATGGGAGGCTAAAAGCAATCTTCACCCATACCCGTGGCCAATAATTAAGATGTCACACTTTGAGGTGTGATCAAGTGTAATGAAAATTGCACCCAATTAATTACTTCATTACATGCCTGTTTTTTTTTTCTTCTTCTACTATTACTGGTCTCTGTGTGTGAAATTTATCGCAATATTTCACGGAATTACTGGGTGGAATTTTGCCATTGCAATTTCTCATGGCGGGGGTTTTTCGTGGGAAAAAGAACATGGCAATAATGCCTTATTTATCATTGAGGATTTAACGTTCAATAAAGGCAAAGGATTGACGAAAATTAGCTTTTGTGGTTTTTAATAAGTGATTTTTAAAAGTCAGACATTTTGAAATATTTCCTGTGTAACAATATGATTAATATTTATGGTTTTAGGCAACAGAAATAGGCAAATTGTGAATAAAACTTAGTCTAAAGATGGGGAAATTTAGCAACCTTTGCATAATATTAGGCAAATATTTCTAGATTTTGCCTAAAATTAGACTAATACCTCATGGTTGTATTATAGTTTGTGAAAACACGTGTTTTCAGTAAAGCTTTGAAACGAAAATAATATAGTTAAAATGTTTCCAGAATCAAATCAATGGATTGTCTTGTGAAAATTAGGCAAACTACTGTTAATTTTGCCTAATTTAAGGGGATTTCGCCTATTTTTATGCAAATATTCTCATAAATTTTTCCATTTCTATTAAAGCTTGTCTGAAGCTTCTTCAAATTAATTTTTCAATCTGACCCATTACCGCTTCACAAGATTGTTGACATGGCTTCGTCAACACGACGTTACCATGCAACTTCAACTTGTAGTGAAATCTGAGTTTGTGCATCAGTAAGAGTGCAGGTTTATCAATAATTCACAATTAATGTCTGGGGGGATGTATTGCTGAGTTTCTGCTGGCTTGAATTTTCTCCGCTTCTGACTGATGAGGATTAAGTAGATGTTAAATTTGATATGAAGAAAGACGAGAAGGAGAGCAAGTTGAAGTGCACGCGGGACTCATTAAATAATAAAGTGACATTCCTCTTGACTTCATAAAACAAGAATGTTTTGTCATCCTCCTTTTCTATGCGCTCTCTCACCCAACATATATAAATATGTTGTGTGACACATAAATGACAAATATAGAAAATATAATACAAGACGTTGACAACATTTCATGCCAAGCCAGCTACCAACTGTTTTGAGGCCGAGTCCAGATTATTATGAGACAATAGTTGGTAACAATTGACGAGTACTTTGGAGCTCTTTTGTAAAACTTCTCTTCTCTCTTTGGGGTCTTTAAGTCATTTTGGTATTTCTTGGGTGTTGCGCAACATGTATCGCTCTTTTCAAGTATTTTATACCATCAAGAGAGACATGGAGTCAAATAGCGTGCTCTTTTGTGATTTCTTATGTCTTAATTAGTGATATTGTGGAGCCCCGGTATTGTACATTTTCTCAAATATGACGAACTCGCGGGATTTTATACTTATACTTCTTTCTCTCTCATGGCAAAAACTGTGGGCTTTTATGCGTAGGAGGAGACCGCGATATTTAACGGAATTCTCACATAGTTTTTACCCCCAATAGTTCAGGTACAAGTCATTGTGGAAAAGTATTGGAGTTTTGATTTGGGATCTGTAATAAAAAATAAGCTGGGATATGGGAATCCCAGCTAAAATGTTGGATGAAGTGGCAGTTGGGATTAAATTTAAATGATTTAAATGCATTATCATAAATTTTAGAGCTTTAGCGATTTCTTTAGAACTTCTTGGAGAGTGTTATATATTTTTTGGATAATAATTTATTATATATTGTTATCCAAAAGCTATGTAGCAGAACTTATGGCCAAACCCTGAATAAGTATAAGTATGTGAATTTCAATCGATTTCTGTTACACGATTAATTGAAATGTGGGATTGGTCGTGAGGCTCACAAGAAAATGAAGAGGAAAAAGGTGATGATGGTGTGACAGACAAGTGTTACACCATTCTTTTGATGTCTCAATAGTTATATCCAACAATAATAATACAATTCATCAAGTCAACCAACATTGCAGCCCACTCTTTGCGATTTAGCATTTTTGTCCTGTGCTCTGTGTTCCAAACCTCAAAATGCAATTCTCCATTATATGTATGTGTATATGTCATAAATATTTCGCGAGAGATTGAACTGTATATAATGTTATCAATATATTTTATTTAGCCTGTCAACTATTGGTCTTTCGCCAGCATTCCATGGCCCTTCCTCCAATCTCCCGCGCGATGGTGATTTCTCAATTATAAGACCCGCATTGTCTCTCCCACAAATACTGATCATTTCTCTCTCGACATATCCACCCGTTGGCCACACAAAATCATAATTAGCCGAGAGAGGGATATATGTTATGTTTTCTCAAAAGGCTCATAGATCGTGATTCTCAGGTCGTGTGAGCCACCACGAGGCCCCAAACAAAAAGATTTAGCTCTCTCTCTCTCTCCTCTATCTCCTCTGTCGATGAAAATTGAAGGGGTACAAGGCCTTCCAGTGATTCTATTTTTTTTCTTGCTATCGAGGACATTCCTTTGTCGAAATAAAAAAATCCACCTAGCATTTAATCTCTCAACCATTCAACACCGCGTGCACCATAAGTGATTAATTAACATCTCTATTATCTCATGATTTTGATTCTTTTGTGTGGCATTTTGCAATTGTCAATGAACCCACGGGTCAGCCCGCAGTATAATTGGTGATTATTGAAAATGCTGCGGTTCATTATTCCAAAGTTGTTGACAATGCGATCGCGAGTAGACTGTCTGTCGCGATGATGAAGAAATGCCATCGAGGAATGACTCTTCATTTGGTCAATGCATTTTGCGCAATGAACAATCACTCCTGGGAAAAAAGATATCTTTGGGCAGTAATTAATGGAGTGTTTAATTGCATTTTTAACGGTCTTTGGGAGTCATTGAAGATTTTATTGTTTATCATGATTTCGAAAGGTTGATGAGGAGATTCAAGGGGGGAGATGTTATGGTCAAAATTGCAAAATACCAGTAGCTGTTTCTAATACACAAGAGAATTTTTTTGAAAATTATTTCAAAATGTTCTAAATAAAAAATGAGCCTGGGAAAATTTGATTTTAAAAGCTTTTTCAATTTGACAAGCTTAAAAATTGCTGAAACTTTAGAGGTAAAGTCCACACCATCAAATTATCTTCAAATTATTTAGATAAAACTATTCTTTTGATTAAGAATACGCCTTTAGCTTAAAGACAGCAATCCCTAAGCTTTAAGCCTGCCTTAAGCTTAAATCCAGTCTTGAGCTTAAAGCTAGCCTTAAGCTTAAAGCCTGCATTACATTTTAGACTAACCTTAAACCTAAAATCAGGCTTAAGACTGCTTTAAGTCTTCCTTAAACTTAAAGCCGGCCTTAAGCTTGTTTCAAGCTAGCCTTATGTTGAAACTTAGTCTTATTTAAACCGGTTGGCTTAAAGCATAAGTCTGGCTTAAAGTTTGAGGCTCATTTTTATTTCAAAAGTTAATTTCAAGTATTATATTTGAATAATATTTGGATCAAAATCTCTTCAAAGTTTTGAAAATGTTTCTCAAAATTATAAAAACTTTTAAAATAAGATTTAACAAAAATCATCATACCTTTTTTTGAAAACTGAAAATTTCTTAAATTCTTTTGAATCGTGAATAAAAATTTCATAATATCTCCCCCAATTGCATTGCATTGGGGAGCTTCTAAAGAAATGTCTTATGACATTTCGACTTTAGTAATCTAGATAAAATATTTTTTTTTATCAAAAGAGATATTCAGTTATGCAATTTTGCCTTTCCCATTATCTCTTAAACTCCTCCGCTATAAATTAAATTCAAACTTTGGGGGAGAAGTTGGAAAATTGTGTCACATACATATATATTTTAGTCTTTTGTGAAAATGGATAAAGTGCATTTTCGGGGGATAAATGTTGGATGTGTGTGAAAAATTGTGGCAACAGTTTTCCCGCTTGAAAATTTATTTTCATACTGCTATTTCCTCTCTTTATGTTGTAGATTTTGGATGGAAATCAATTTAATTAAATCACTCTGGAATTAACAAACTTGCATCGAGAATGTTGGAGAAAAAATATGCTCCACATGCAAATATGTTGGAGGCGCACGAAATTGGGAAATATTGAATGGCGTGGAATATTTTGATTTTGAAGCCCAGAGAGATCGGAAGTGCGATGGAAAATCCAGCTCGGAGGATACAAATTAGCAAGATTACGCGATTTTATTTGAATTTATTTATTTAAGCATGACAAATGACCATATCGTTCCTCACTGTTGGTTGGGTGGAAAAAAATCCAACCAATGCTTCGCGATTGGGACTTTTTTGCTGGATGGCGCGGATTTTAAAGTTTCGAAGCATGTGAACTCTTTCTAACAAACTGCACTCATTTGCATGTTTTCTCGATATCCAGTTGGGATTTTTTTTTTGTAATTTGCTGGGTGAGTGTTAAAATAAAATGTGGGTTCATTTCGACTGATTTACGCTCATATATGCGCTCGAGGAAAATTTTTTGGGCACAAATTTGCATGTTTTGATTAAAAATTAATCAATGTGGATTTTTTTCGATTTTATTTTGCAATTTTGTGATGTTGCAATATCTCATTCATCATGAATTTAATTGGATGATTTCAGTTCTGAAATTACCTTTTGGTTTATCAGGTTTAAAGAGATTATTGTTGTCATCTGCTTAAAAAGGGATAGATTTTGACTTAACGCTAACATCTGTCAGTTCAATTTCAAAATTGACAGTTCAGTGCTTCACTAAGCTGTCAAATATGACAGTTAGAATTTTAAACTTAGAATCAAATACTGGTAACTGAAAATTTCAAAAGCAAATTGCAAACCTTTAAAAATAGAATTTTAAATTTGACTTTAAATCTGAAATCAATTAATTCTTATGTATTGTTTTATCTTTTTGTCCCCCTGTATTTCCTAGGTTCTATTTTTCCATTTCTTCTTCTTCATCACGTCAAAATGATCTTCTTTGGAGTTTGTGATACGTTTGTCGTTTCCAGATTGTTTTTTTTTCGTCAATCTAATGCTTTCATCTTGTATTCTGAACTTACCCACACCTCTTCCCATGACATTTTTCCACCTATAAATTTTATTTCGTGTGAGAATGGATGGTATTTTTTTTTTGCTCCGTGTCTGTGAGATGTGAGAGCTTTGTGTATTTTATATTTGGTGAATTTCTTTGATGCTGTGAAACTGATTGAAGTGAAATTTGATATCGTTGTGCTCCAACAGGAGGGACATTATAGTGAAAATCTTTTTATAGAAATTCGATGTCCAATTGCTTAGAGGTGAGAATGGTCGACAAATGACTGCCTTTTCATCATTATTCTTCTCACACTCCAACCCGAGTTTATTCTTTTGAAAATGAGAAGGGCAGCTTCCCAACTTTTCATCATGTGAGTGGGTAAGATTGAAAATGATATTTCCCGTGAAATTCGATGCCCTGGCATTAATCCCTGGATGGCGGACGCTTTTATTCCCAAACAATGACCATAGGGTTAGAATGTCTTCTGCACAGAAGTTGAGGCACGACTGAATGCGAAGAACGCGCGCTAGAAAATGTGCCTGTCAATTCCCTATACAGCATATGTGCACTCTTATCACACCAGAATCATCGAATTATTCATCATTTGTCTGCTACTTTTTATTTTGTCTCAGCCTCTCTTCCACTCTTGTTTCTTATTATTTATTAGAGCAGGGGATTGACAAGCCCTTGCACTTCTGTTATGGGTTGCTCAAGTTCAGAGAGAACTGAAATATAGAGCGCTTCAAGAATTAGGACTCAAGAACTTTCGAAATGTTGACCTGAGCTTAACGTTTTTGAGCGTTTTTAAACGCGTTAAAACATTTTAAGCGCGTTAAAGCGTGTTCTAAGCGCTTTGGGACGTTTTAGGCGCTTTGGGGTGTTTTAAGCGCTTTGAGGCGTTTTAAGCGGTTTGAAGCGTTTTAAACGGTTCGAAGCGTTTTAAGCGATTTGAAGCATTTAAACCGCGTTAGATCTTTTTAAACGCTCGAGAGCAATTTAAGCGCTTTGGAGCGTTTGAAGCGTGCTATACAATTTTAAGTGCTTTAGAGCAATATAAGCGATTTGAAGCGTTTTAAGCGCTTTATAGCGTTTAAAGCGCGTTAGAGCGTTTTAAGCACTTTGGGGACTTTTAAGTGCTTTGGGACGTTCCAAGCGCTTTGGGGCATTTTAAGCGTTTTAGGCCGTTTTAAGTGCTTTGGGGAGCTTCAAGCGCTTTAGGGCGTTTTAAGCACTTTGAAGCATTTAAAGCGCGTTAGATCTTTTTAAGCGCTCGAGAACGTTTTAAGCGCTTTGGGGCGTTTAAAGCTAAGGTGACCCAACAGGGATTCCCTGTTCCCTTAAGCAGAGCGTACGCGATTGCTTATCTTGTACTCATTGGTCCAACGATCTTTGTATACTATAAGAGAACTGCGTTGGACTTTTTCGAATCACTCTCTCGCCCAGATGGAATAATAAACGGGGAATTGTCATTGGGGAAGAGAGTGTGTGACCGTGAATTTAACGCAAGTTTTATCGATTGGAGAGCCTCCGGGTGAGACTGAGGAGCACACAATCAATTAAACCGTGGAGATCAGATATAAACTCTTAATAAAACAAAATATATTCACCTTAATAAATTTCTTTCAAGCATCATCTGTCATCGTTGGGATTATTTATTAGTGGACTTGCAAGATTATTTCTTCGTTTTTTTTTTTAATTCCTCTCTCTGTCTTTACTTCTGTCTCTCCTATTTGTTTGATCACCTTCCATTGTGCTCCATCTTGAGTGTGTGTCTCCCTTTTTCGCGTGTCGTCGCCAGATCGTGCCAAGATTCTTGGACGAATCACCTGGGAAATCCATCATAAATTGACTTGGTGGGACAATTTTTTTTTTCGTGGCAGGTCATCAAACCCATAAATTTCATTGTGATTTATGGCAGAGAGAAATATTGACAGAAAATTTACCCGTTTTTTTTACATATTTAAATCCAATCCAACGGAAATTTATGCAAAACATCCCATTTAAAGGATATTTTTATCCCTGAAGAAAAGTGCTCTGCAAAACCCACCCAAGAAACTCGATAATCTCCTACATTTTGCATGGAATTTTGTCATCTTTTGCGATGAGAGAAACCTTCTCTCCAGCAAAATATGCTCCAGGAGAAAGATTATTCATGCTTTCACCCCTGAATTCACCAATTCATGCCCCGCGACTTTTTTTTCTTTCTTTTTTTCCTATTGAAGAGATTTTCCCATCATCGTTGGTGGAATTTTCACACCAATCGCTCGAGTAAATCCATATGGAGTAATTCGATGGGAAAAATGTTTCACCCTTAAGCTGCTTTCTCCGTCCCCTCCCCCCCAAAAACCCCCTGGAAAAGCCGTCAGTGTTGTTCTCACACGTGCTTTGTGTGGTAAATGTGAAAATTTCCTTATGCAAAAAGAACACATTGAGGCAGCATTTAAAATCCCTATAGCACTTGGGGCTTCAAGTGGAGGTGTATATCGATGGGGCATGGAATGGCAAAAATGAGGGAGAGATTCTTGAGGAATATTATATATTTTCGTTTTTGTTACAAGTGTTTGATCTCAACCATTTTCACATTGTTCAGCAAGTTTCTTAATAAGGTGTTTCAAAGTGGAATTGCTAAGGGGTTTCAGGGTATATTGAGTTGAAGAAGCTCAATGCAAGACTTCTAAAATAAGACTTTGATATAATTGTTATTAAAAAGTTTCTAAACTTGTTAAATTAAACATTTTTAACCAATTTAGAGCGTTTTTAAGCGAGTTAGAGCGTTTTAAGCGCTTTAGAGCATTTTAAGCGCTTTAGAGCGTTTTAAGCGCTTTAGAGCGTTTTAAGTGCTTTACAGCGTTTTAAGCGCTTTAGAGCGTTTTAAACACGTTAGAATGTTTTAAGCGCTTTTAAGCTTTTTAAGCGCGTTAGAACGTTTTATAGGCGTTTTTGAGCTTTAATCACGCGATATCATTGCTTTTTATTAAGATCCTTTGTCTTGCAGAAGTTCACCGTAATCTAAAAACTTCGTTTTGTTAAAAGTGTCTCGGCTAAAGTGGTAATTGTCTTCGTTAACCTTAAATTTGTATTTTTTTTTCTAGTCCCCTTGTTCATTACTTAAGATAAGATAAGATAAGATTTTGGGAGGGAGGCGGTTTTCCTCTTTCGAGACCGACTGCATCCAGGCCACTGTATTGGGCCCATTATGCAAACTCCTAGTGTTTTTCTTGTGTCAATCTTATCTCCCCCTTTTTTTAGGGGCAAGGTATATCACTTTGATCTTTATCACGAATCGGAACCATTGTTCATTATTTTTCGTGACAGCGAAATATTTTTAATATGAGTCCCACTAAAGGCCAGCCGCAAGGCTTTTTGTGGAGCCTTTATCCTCAAATTAAGCACTAATTTTTAACCGTTAGTGTCTATTGTATTCATCGCCGGAATGTTCACCCGGAAAAATCAGGAAAAATACCTGACCTGCCGGGGGTTCTCTCATCGTTAGGCGGACATCTTAACCACTGACCCACTGAGCCCTTTGTTCATTACTTAAAAAAAAGCTTTC
>CAKKOB020001121.1:16525-27416 GCA_918844115.2 Phlebotomus perniciosus | reverse complement strand
CAAGATTTCCAATGCAAATCCTGCAAGATTTCCAATGCAAATCCTGCAAGATTTCCAATGCAAATCCTGCAAGATTTCCAATGCAAATCCTGCAAGATTTCCAATGCAAATCCTGCAAAGTTTCCAGTGCAAATTCTGCAAGGTTTCCAGTGCAAATTCTGCAAGATTTCCGAAAATGGAAATCTTGGAAATGATGGAAATCTTTTCGAAATGGATTTTCTTGTGAAATGTAAATTTTGAGGTATTTCCACTGGAAAACCCAAATAATTTCCTCTGGAAATCTTCAGCTTTTCCAACACTCTCATTGAAAAACTGGAAAGACAACATAAATAAATTCCTCAGAGAGTTCATTCCGAAAATAACTATTTTTCCCATTTTTCCTTTACTTTCATTGCATCAGACTTGCTTAAAGACTTGCTCTACTAATACCTACCTACGCTTTTTCTTACGTTTTTTTTTCTAAATTCTCAATGAATGAGAATTGATGAGAGAAAATAGTAAAAATAAATCTAAATGAGCACGAGTGGAATGACAAAGTCAACACGCGACTCTGATAACGCAAAACGCCAATGATTTTCCTTAATCGCCGCTGAAACAGAAGATAAAGAGACAGTTTTACTCATAAGTAGAATAATCTTTTATATTATTTATGTTCAAGTACAGAAATTTCTCTATGTAATTGTCTTTTTACAAAAATTCCTCCTTATCAATACATAACCCAAAAGAAAAGTGTTCAACAGAACGTTGTGTGTATTTATTGCACATTATTTTTATTCATTTTTTTTCTTCTAATTCCTAATCAATACTTTTTTTTTATAAGAAACATGAACAAGTAATACTAAGAATGGGATTTTTTTTACTTTTTCTCCGGAATGTCTCCATTTCCAATGCCTAATTCTCTAATGTCTACTGGAATTTTTTTTATTCTCGAAATTTTATTCTTGTTTTTGGGAATGGTTCTTTTGTGGAAGAAAGCTGAAAGTGGAAAATTTTCCTCTGTGAACAATATTTACACACATTGTCTCTTCGAGAGATCTTTCGTTGAAGTTTGCATTTTAATTTATTAGGGGAATTTGTCTCTTATCAGCTAAGTACGAGTATTAACTTCCATCAATAATATCAGAGAGTGAGAGAATTCATTTTTTTTGTACACAAATATAAATAAGTCATCGGGAAAGTCTATTACTTTGAGAGAAAATTGTCTTATGAAAATTGAGAAGATTTTCTCTATTATATTTTTTTTTAAGAATAATTATGATATGCTTCTATGCCTTCAAGTAGCTAGTTTTTTTTAAAGGTATTTTCTCTAATCTATTGATTACAGATTAAAATTAAATGTCTTGGAAAATTCTCAAGATAATTTATTTTAGCTGTGTTTATACACAATTTTCCATATGCTTTTTACAATTTAATTTAGTGTTCTTAAGGTATAAGTTTTTTTCATAGGGGAAGGATGGGTAGGAGGATCACTATGCGGTGTGAAGTTGGCACTAGGAGAGTCAGTTTATCCTGTGATCTTCCGCCATTCCCTCCCGGAAAGTTATTCACAATATTGTATAGGAGGAGAGAATTGTGAGTATTTCGGGATTATCTCGTGTCAGCTCTAGCCTAGAGCAAGCTTAGAGTGGCCCTTAGAGATCGAAGAAGGTGCGCCGCGGCGGCTTCTACGACGGTGTGGAGTACCAGCCGGCCGTCGGGGCGCCCTTGTGGTAGAGATGGAAGCCTGTATGATGTGGGAAGTACTGCGATTGATCCAGAGACGCTCCGTAGGCCTCAATCGAGTTGGCTGCGTGATGCATCGCCGCCGCGGCTGAGTAGGGCTGCGGTTTCAGCGGCAATGGCGGTGCTGCAGGATCCGCGGCCGAATATTGACTCCGTAGAGCCTCACCGTAATCGAATCCCGTGGGGGCGGGATGAATGGCGGGGGCTTTATTGGCCGTTGGGTTCGAGTCGCGCGGTGAAACAGAAGACGGCGGCGTCATGGCGTTGTGGTAGTCCATCGAGGCTGGATAGCCGCCATAACTCGATACGAGGTTGCTGAAGGCGTCGCTAGGCTTCTGGGCGCTGTGTCCATGAAGGAGGAATTGGTTGTCGAATGACGATTCACTGCCGGGAGGCGTTGGGAGGGGACCTGTTTGGGCAGCGTCTGAAATGTAAGAGTCTGCAATTAGATGATTGACTATCTGCATTTCGGTTATAGCAGAGTTTTTGAGCAGAGATGGAAGTTCTAATACAAAATGGCGGATTTCTACATTGAAGCGCCATCTTGTTCTATTATCAGGAATTTTCCATCTCTGCTCCCGAAAGCCCCTCGACCTTATCCCCTCACCTGTGTAGAAGACGCCCGAGGGCGCTGGCCGCGTTGTGGCCCGAATGACGCTCTCCCGGTTAGCGTAGAGTTGCCTGAGGAGCGCCGTGGCGGGCATCGGTGAGGTCTGCTGGTGGAAGTGATGATTGTGATGGCCAATCCATTGGATTGTGCTGCCCTTGTCCTGCTGCTGTTGCTGCTGCTTCAGCAGTGTGTCTGTGCTGAAGTCCGTTGTCGACTGCGTGGGCAGATGCTTCGACATGGCGTTCTCCAGATTCTTCACCTACAATATCGTGAACTGTAACACCCCAAGTGCTCGGCGGCACCTCATCGGTGTGGCTATAAATGCACTCACCGAGCTCTCGCTGTGCTCTTCGGCGTGTCGGTGAACCTCGGCATTGGCGATGGGAAGCACGGTCGCTGGAGCCGGATCTGTGGGTAGACTTTCAACCTCCTCTGTGCGATGTTTCCGCTTCTGACCTCGTCTGGGCGCCGGAACACTGAGAAGGGGTGTCGTTGTGTCGTCGCTTGGTGCTACTTTGTCCGTTGCAATATTCGATGTTGTGTTGGCTGGCGTCGTTGAACCTGTTCCTGCATTGGCGTGACTCCGGGCACGGGTTCGGGGTTCGGGAGTTGCGGGTTTGGGGGATTTTTGAGGGTCATTGGGTCGATTGGCTGACGGTCCAGGCTGATTATCGTTGGATGGATCTCCTCCTGGTGACCTGGCTCCGTTGTCGTTGTTTACCTCCTCTCGCTTTATCGCCTCCATTCCGTTCTCAAGCTGACAACAATCTAGGATCATGCTAGCATACTCTTTCGCACTGATTACGTAGTTGACGCAGATGATGTTCTGCTCATCGGCGTTCTTTGAACTACAGACAACCGTAGCACATGTCTGGACCCAAGTGAAGCCGCCGTTCTTGTTCATCAAGCGCCAGTAGTGGGTGAGGACTTGTCCTTTATTGATCACTACGGGGAAGTTTAGTATTGTTGAGGAATGTTCAATATTACAGGTGTTAAGGACTACTTACGGTCAACGTGGGACTTTCTTAGTCTGGTTCCATCTTCTGCATGACAGAGCGTATAAAGGTTCTTTCCAGTTAACTCTTCGGCTGTGTAGTCCAGTAAATCTGAGACTCTGTAACAGAGAAAAGAGTCGTCAGTATTCAGGACTCTAAACAGAACCCACGCTTCAAAGAATCAATTGTAAAATAATAGATGAAACCTATCTATGGCAAAAAATAAACATCTCAAGTGTTATTAAAATGAGTTTCCACTAAGCCATATACTTCAGGGGAAATGGTTTCCCTGTAAACGAATCAACAAATCTCCTCGTTTATTGAAGATAATCATAAGATTAACTTACTTGGGCTCACAGTGAGCTATTCGGAAGTCAAAGTTGATCCTCGTGACGAACATGTCCGACTCAAGCCGGATCTCATGCACTGATGGAGGTGGAAGAGCAATCGCCAGAGCCACCATACCAAGTATAGGCGGTTGAGGCTTCCTTGTGTGTGAAAATGTGTACTGAGGCCTCAGACGACATAGCATTAGAACCACCTGAAAAGATGAGAAAACAAGCGTTTGTGACAAAGCCACTCGCCATAATCCGAAAAATATATAGACACATTGCCTAAAGTCTCCAATTGGAACAGTCATACAACAAAGAGCGTCTAAACGCTTATTCGATACTGATCAATTAACCAGTTGTGTTTCGTCTATCGAAACATCTTCATGTGAATGTTTTAGGGTCACAGAGGAAGGTTCACACAAGAAAGATATTCTCCAAACAAAAGACCATCAAACGAAAAAAATGAAAAAGATAAAAAAAAAGATTTTGCAAATTTTGCAAGATTTTCAATTGATTTTGAGTGAATTGTGATTGGAAAATTCCGATGCTTGCACAAAACTGACTTAATTGATACGTACCGAATAGTGGGACGCTGACGTTTTACCAACTTTGCCACTGTTGTATATTGGCTTATCGGACTCCTCGCTTACCTGCAGATGGAGACCTCTTGTAAGTTTCTCAATAATTTTCTTCAATACAATAAGCTAATGGCATAAAAGACTATATCTAAGCCCAAAATCTTAAGTATTTTTGAAAGCAGTTTTTTTTAAGAGCTTTAGTAAATTTTGTAAATACTTAAACTTGATTTAATATCAATTTTACGAGTTTTTTAAAGTTTGTGTATCTCTTTCTGAGCTTTACCAACTCAGAAATTAAGTTCAAAACATTATAAGATTTTAACAGTTCTGTAGAACAAGAATAAATTTTGACAAAATTGTCTAATTAAAGAAAAAAACAAAAAATCCCGAACCAAAAAAGCTGTAAGATATAGCTTCAGCAATGAAAAATAAAGCTTTTAAAAAATAATTTAGATTTTCTGATAAAATTTACGAGAATTTAAAAATATCGAAAGCTTTAAGAATTCTTTTAGGTATCCTTAGAAAGTGTTTCTTTGAAATCTCCCAAAAAGCTTCAAGAATGGAAATTCAATTTATCAATTTTTTAATTAAGAATATCTCGCACTTCGAAAATTCCTATTCAGAACATTTTATAAGGAGTATATTGGTTGGAAATTGAGTCCTAGAGCGACCTTAATGGGAAATTTCCAATTTTCTCTTCTTAATTAGATCATCCCGAGAAAGACTGAACACTTTCCTTTCCTTGAAGCACTTTTCAATGCAATTCAGCAAAGTATTTGCCCCATCTTTCTCTCTGGTAAAAAAGTGCTTCACCTGAAAGTTTTCTTCATCTCTTTTTCATTGTTATGTGAAAATGGGGAGCGAAAGTCTAGGAAGAGACGGGAAAATCGATATGCGCTGCAGAGATGGTAATGCACGCCGGAAGGGCGAATGCGCTTGTAAAATAAGCAAATTTTTATTGTAGATTGTAAAATTTTGTTGCAAAGCACAACATTTTCAACTCAATAAAAATATTTGCACCCAATTTTATCGACATCCATTTGCTATCAGCATTTTCTATAAAATGTTGCTGGTTATAGTCATTGTCTGAGCTCTAAAGTTAACTATTAAATTGCCATCATCAATATTGAGTGGGGAAAATTTGATGAAGCGGAAGGAGCTTACATTGAAAGGATTAAAAGGGTGGATCCCTGAGGGAAAAATTTAAATTTATACAGTTGCAGCATCATCAATCTTTCTCTCTTCGTCCCCACAGCAAAAGTCCCCCATATATAGAGGAGGTTGGGGAACAATAAATAAACGTGCTTCTTGTGCACTTGCTGAATTTTTCTTATAACTCTTGTGTTTCGGCGAGAATTTGTGTGACAGCCACAAGTGAGGTCTTTTTTCCATGAACTTTTTTGGTTGTCTCGTTTTCTTCTGTCCCTCTGCCACCACCTTGTTCCATACCAGTCCACAATCTGCCGCCAAATCTTGCACGTCATAACAATAAAACACCTACTTTACGTTGTTAACTCGTTTTACCCCGGGAGGTGGTAGCCTCGAGGAAGACCCTTCATTGAAAAACAGTGGAGGAAATCTCCCCAGACGGCATGATCTCTTTTTTCGAGCTCCTCCAGAGCAAATGGAAGAAGGTGAAGAGCCACCAAAATGCTTAAGGGGCCTTCAACTGGCAAATTCATGGCTTGAGGAGAATTAATCGGCTCAGAAGTTCAATAAATTCAAAAAAAAAATCTCTTCAGATGGATTTTGGGACTGAAAACACTTCAAACTTAAAATTATCGATCTTAAAAAAAGAAATTTGCGTCTAAGAATCTGTAAAATATATTTAAAAATGAAAAATCCAAAAAACATAGTTTATAGGGGATAGGCGGATTTATAGAATAAATATAGACTCTGTTGATAATCCCTGGGTCGAATTGAGGGGGGGGTCCCCAAAGTCTCTATCTGTAACCGTTCAGCCTCTAGCTCAAAAACAAACGAACATACGGATGGCCGAACGAATCGCGCATTTGCTTGTTGGATCAATGGAATCGTGAGTTAAACACCCCTTTGAGAATCTCACTGAGAGATCTTGGATTCTGGGGAAACTCTCTTTGGATGTAACTCTATCTCCACTCAACCTTTTTGTCTGTGACAAATCTTCTGGCGGATGAATTTGTCTTGTGAGTCAGAGGAGATTGAGTTGTATGATCATTTCGTGAATTTCAGTAGCGACAAGACTTTATTGTTGCCAAGAGCGGGAGGAAAAATAGAGAATGTGAGGAGAATTGTAGAGAATATGACAAATATTGGGATTAAAAGCTGTTGCAGAAAATATTCCAGCTGATTCAATAAAGAACAAACTTATTAATCAATTTAAACATGTGTTTGATTTTGTATAAAAGAGAGCTGACTTAGTAGCAGAACAGTTCAGTTTTCTGTGGAAAATGAATACCTTATTGAAAGTCGCGGTTTTGCTAAGCTTGGGAGGAACTGGGGTAAGTAAAAGTAATTCAAAGTGAAAATACTATTATTATATTCAAAATAATGGACTTTCAGTACTCTTGGCAATATCCCAGGAATGCCGATCAAACTCTCTGGGCTTGGAGATCGTGTCAAAAGGAGCACATCGGCGACGACCAAACATTATTGAAGAAATGGTTGAAATTTGAAATTCCAGACGATAAAGTAACGCATTGTTTTATTAAATGTACTTGGATCCACTTGGGGATGTACGATGAAGAAACCAAAACCATTAGGGTTGATAAGGTCAAGCAACAATTCGAGGGACGCAAATTACCAGTTCCTGCTGAAATCAGCAAATTAGAGGGTCCTACAGATGGCGATTGTGAAAAAATTTACAGAAAAACTAAGGCTTTCCTTGACGCTCAAATGAAGAATTATCGCATTGCATTCTATGGCACTTATGATGGATCCGATGCATGGTTTGCAGAACATGTAAGTTTAGACCTTCCTAGATTC
Organism: Phlebotomus perniciosus; assembly: GCA_918844115.2. Classification (NCBI taxonomy): domain Eukaryota; kingdom Metazoa; phylum Arthropoda; class Insecta; order Diptera; family Psychodidae; genus Phlebotomus; species Phlebotomus perniciosus. The sequence goes on along the minus strand of CAKKOB020001121.1, from coordinate 20,215 downwards.
ATTAGACAAAATTTTTATTAAAAAATATATTTTTTTGGAATTTTTCAGCCCGAAACTAAGCCCAAGAAAACGAAGATTTCTGAATTCTGCAAAGGTCGTGAAGGTGGAAAGGAAGGAACTTGCAAGCATGCTTGCAGCATGTACTACTACCGCTTAGTCGATGAGGATAATCTTGTGATTCCCTTCAGGAAGTTGCCAGGCATCTCAGAGTCTGATCTTAAACAATGCAGAGATGCCGCTAGCAAGAAAAGTGGATGCCAAGTTGCTGATACAATCTACGATTGTCTTAACAAGATCAACCCGACAGGTCTTAAAACTGCTTTGAATACGCTCGATGAGCAATCATTAACAAATTATTAGAAAGCAATAAACTTGATTTTGAGAAATTTCAAAGATTTATTTATTTATTTATTTATGTGTTATTAAGCGTTTGGGGATATTTAGAAGCAAACTTGAATGGCTCCCTCCCCCTTAAAACAAATCCATCGCTCAACTGTATTAAAAACGCATTGTTATGTTAGGGATCTATATGCTTGGACCTTAGATAAACCAGTTTTAGTCTTATTTTTCCTATATTTTTTTTAATATAATTTTTACTTTTGGAACCTTGGATATTTTTAATAGATTCTCAGAAATATTTACAAATTACATAAAATTTTGGATATTTTAAGAGAACATTAAAAACTCATAAGAATTAATTAGAAAGGATTAGAATATAAAAAATCGTAAAAAAATCATAAATGTTTGTTTAAAAAAAACCGGCCTTTACTTATACGTATCATTACAAATGTGGTTGCCATCTTAAAATCTATTGAAATCTTTTGCAAATATTTAATTATCAAATAACGTTGATTAAACAAAACCTGTATTACAAATGCCTGTCGTATAAAACGTGAATTAGATATTAAAGTGATTTAGTCTCATCCAGTATCTTACCGTGGAAAATGAACGCTTTATTCTTGCTTTGTGTCTTGTTCAGTTTGGGCGAATTAGGGGTAAAAATCAAGCATGATCAAACCTAAAACATTTAAATAATTCTGTATATAAAATTGTTCTTGCAGTATTCTTGGCAGTACCCTAGAAATGCCGATCAAACTCTTTGGGCTTTCAGATCGTGTCAAAGAGAAGGTAAAAATCCGGATTTAGTGAAAAAGTGGATGAATTGGGAACTACCAAATAATAGGGAAACTCATTGTTACGTTAAGTGCATTTTGACCCATTTAGGATCCTACGACGATAAATACGGTTCCATTAAGATTGATAAAGTGAAAATACAATATTCGTCACGGGGTCTACATATTCCAGTCGGGTTAAGAAAACTAGCTGAACCAACAAATGGATTTTGTAAAGACGTTTACGATAAAACTATTGATTTTTTCAAAAGCCAGAAGACAAACTTACAGAAAGCGTATTATGGAACTAAGGAAGATTCCAACAAATGGTACTCAGAAAATGTGAGTTGAATGGCTTTGCAAAGAAGATTAATTGATTGAGTAATCAAAATTTAAATTTTTCAGCCCAATACCAAGCCCAAGGGAATGAAGATTTCTGTATTCTGCAAAGAGAAAAATCGTGAAGGTGGAAAGGAAGGAACTTGCAAGCATGCTTAGCATGTACTACTACCGTTTAGTCGATGAGGATAATCTTGTGATTCCATTCAGGAAGTTGCCAGGCATTTCAGAGTCTGATCTTAAACAATGCAGGGATGCCGCTAGCAAGAAAACTGGATGCAAAGTTGCCGATGAAATATATGAATGTCTTCATAATGTAAATCGTAAAGGTTTTGAAGACGCTTTGAAGAAGTTGGATGGTGAATCAGCCGTATATTAAAATGAAATAAAAATGTTTCTGCAATTATAAACCCTTTTCTATATAAATAGTTTATTGGAATTCTCTAAGAAATTTGTCATTTACTCAAGAATATACGCCTAAATTTTAGATAAGTCAATTTTGGTCTTATTTTGCCTGTATTTCTCGTTATAGTTTCTACTTTGGGGACCTTGCCAATTTTTAGAAGATTCTGAGAAATATTATATATTTGAAAAATTCAAAAATCTATAAGCTTTTTTTTTAGATATTGTGAGGCATCCTTAGAAATTTTCAGGAAATATTTTGGGTGGATTAAATTTTATGAGAATCTTGGAAATTATCAAAAAATTCATACGAAGCTCTAGAAATGCTCGTAATTATTTTAAAAAAGTTTGTTTTTGAAAATTAAAAAACCTAGCCTTTATATCCACTTATTATTACAAGTGTTGCTGCTGTCTGAAAATCTATTGAAATATATCGCAAATATTTAATTATTTCATAAGAAAACAGTTAATTAAACAGAACTTGTATTGCAAATGCTTGTCGTTTTGCAATAAAAGGCGAATTGGATATCAAAGTGATTCAGTCTTATCCAGTATCTTACCGTGGAAAATGAACGCTTTATTCTTGCTTTGTGTATTGTTGAGTTTAGGCGAATTAGGGGTAAAAATCAAGCATGGTCAATCCTAAAACATTTAAATAATTCTGTATATAACATTGTTCTTGCAGTATTCTTGGCAGTACCCTAGAAATGCCGATCAAACTCTTTGGGCTTTCCGATCGTGCCAAAGAGAAGGCAAAAATCCGGATTTAGTGAAAAAGTGGATGAATTGGGAACTACCAAATGATAGGGAAACTCATTGCTACGTTAAGTGCGTTTGGATCCATTTAGGATCCTACAACCACAACAAGCATTCTATTAAGATTGATAAAGTGAAAAATCAATTTTCGTCACGGGGTGTACAAATTCCACCTGAATTAGAAAAAATAGGTGGACCTACAAGTGGATCTTGTAAAGACGTCTACGACAAAACTATCGCTTTCTTTAAAAGCCAGAAGACAAACTTACAGAAAGCGTATTATGGAACTAAGGAAGATTCCAACAAATGGTACTCAGAAAATGTGAGTTGAATGGCTTTGCAAAGAAGATGTAGTGATTGATGGTGATTGAGTAATCAAAATTTAAATTTTTCAGCCTGATACCAAACCCAAGGGAACGAAAATTTCTGTATTCTGCAAAGACAAAAATCGCGAAGGTGGAAAGGAAGGAACTTGCAAGCATGCTTGCAGCATGTACTACTACCGCTTAGTCGATGAGGATAATCTTGTGATACCCTTCAGGAAGTTGCCAGGTATCTCAGAGTCTGATCTTAAAGAATGCAGGGATGCCGCTAGCAAGAAAACTGGATGCAAAGTCGCCGATGAAATATATGAATGTCTTCATAATGTAAATCGTAAAGGTTTTGAAGACGCTTTGAAGAAGTTGGATGATGAATCAGCAGTATATTAAAATGAAATAAAAATGTTTCTGCAATCACAAACCCTTCTCTTGTGGAACAATTGCCCAAATATACGGCAAAACTCCCAACCGTTCCCCCTCATCAAAATATGGCAGCAGTGCTGCCCTCCCTCGGGCGGTCCCGGCCGACTGTGGTCATTAGTCACTTAGGGGTAGTTCGAACGTTCCATGAATTGGGTGACGAAGTCAGTCGCGCATAGTAGCTCGAGCAGTGCACACGTGAGAGTCGATCAGTGCGGATCGTCCGTGTAGAAAAGTGACTATGGGAGACCACAGCGGTCTCTGGGAGCCAAGGCGCCCTCCGCAGTCTTCCGCGAGTTTTTCTTTTCCATTTTTCCCATCAAGTGGTGGAAGTGATTCCA
>CAKKOB020001121.1:0-16425 GCA_918844115.2 Phlebotomus perniciosus | reverse complement strand
ATATCTTAAGATTATGTTCCATCTGCAGTGAAGAGTATACCTGACTTTAAGATCTTAAAGCTATCTTACCCTGTATCCTGAGGACTTGAAGTGGCATCCTCGCTTCGTAAGTGTTGACTTCATCCTTACACAGAAAGATCTTTCGAATCCCTTGTAAGCGCTATTCGAATTGAGCGTCATGGAGGCGGAAACTGCAATGAAAAATTACCAATTTTCATTTATTTTACCTGCCTAATTTTCTTTCTACAGCGAATGAATAAGAAAAAGCTGAGGCATGAGTGAATCTTTGACGTTGGTTACATTTCACGGGGAAGAGGATTTACGTAAATTTCCGGTTATGCAAAGCCGTATAAAAGGTTTTCTCTATGCAATTCAATTGAGTCATGATGAGGTGTGAATTACAGTGCTTCGAAAGAAAAGGAGGTGTAACTCAGATTGATCAATCGTGACTAATTCCATGTGATGGAGTTAAATTATTGTAATTTGATCTTCCCCGCGATTGCAGACGGAATCATTTCACGCTCATTTTCCCATTAAACATCGGCACAGCGTGAATGACTCCTGGCTAAATACGACTCACCATCAGGATTATTGGTACCTTGTGAGCCACCGCCCTCATCTGAGCCACCCGAGGCGGGAGACGCGAGACCACCTTGTCCGGCGGATGCCAGACTCAGTCCAAATTGCTCAGCCACTTCCGCATGATCGCTGTGGTGGACGTAGTCAAATATACTGCTTCCTGTCATTTCCACCTGCAAAGAAAGCGCAACCCACCAAATGCGATTACTTTTGGCGAGGCAAACAATCCCAGAATGGAATTCGCTATTGACACACTTCGCTCTCTTCCCCAACCCCGCCAATATCGACAATCCATTGGCCAAGTCAGGCAGCTATTGGCTTTTCTGTGTCAATTGACGCTTAGTATGCAAAGTCTGTTGTACAGAGAGTTATTTTGTTATTTAGTTTTTATTTTTTTCAATTTGGTGTGAGAGAAGACAAAAAAAAGCAACATTAAACTTGAAGATTCGGCGCGATGGCCAAGATGGCACCAAACTCATGCCTGGCTTTGAATGTGAATCACCATTGGATTCCATCTGCAAAGTACATATGTAACTTTCTCAGGTGTCTCTCAAATGGGTATTTCTTGACGAATTTTTTCTCATATGCCGCCCCCAAGACAATTATAAATGTGTGATTTTACTCACGTAGCAATTTTATAGATTCACCGGAGAAAGAGGAATAAACAAAGCATTACCGCGGAGGGCGGTAAAAATGTCTCAAATTGCTCAATGGAGGAGAAGGAAGCTTCTTTGGATGACACCAATCAGGGGGATCAGAAATATAGATTTGAAAAGACACCTTTTTGGGATCTACCGGGAGTGGATTGAGAATCGGGATTGGCCGATTTGGAGGAAGTCGTAGAGTTATTTAGTTTTATTTATTTAATTTTGGCAAGGGGAAGATAATTTATGATATTAGATTCTCTTCAAAGAACTTTAGAGCTTCCTTTCAAAGATGTTTAAAGTTTCCCCTCAAAGCTCTTTAAATTTATCATTCAATGCTCTTAAAGCTTCCCTTCTAAGTTCTTTTATGCTTCCCTTCGAATTTGTTCAAAGTTTCCTAAAGTTCTCTAAAGCTACCCTTCAAAGTTGTTCAAAGATACCCTTCAATCTCTAATTCTTTTTCAAAGCTTTCTTTCATATATAAAATGTGGATCCAAAATCTGCATCCTGGATATAAAATTTGCATCCTTGATTTTGAGTTTTTTATTGATTTATTTATTTCATTAATGCGGAGTTTATTAACTTTTACTCGTTTAAGAATTCACGAAGTAAAACTGTTAAAAATATTTCACATTTTATGAACAACGCTGTTATTACTTCTTGAACCAAGTCTTGAACAAGGTCTTAAACTATTTCTAAATACATAATGTAGAAACTTTGCTCTTTACATTCTGTCTAAACTTAATGGAAATTTCATAGATATTACAAGTCCAAATTACAGCCCATATGACATGCCCCTGATACCTTCGATGGTTCAAAGTGAATATTTCTGTGCGGGTGGAGTTGTTGAAGCCTTTTCGACGCCTATTTTCATATTAATTCATTCAAGCAACTGCACAGGCACCCAGTCACGTCCATCCAGTATGATGTTTTACGATTTCTCATAACACTTTTCTCCTCAGCACAAAAATATTCTTCGCACTGATACACCAGGCGTCTCCACGCGATGGCGTCAGAATTAATTAATTTAACGGAAAAAAGAAACAACACAATTTATTGGTGAAACATTGTTGCTCTCATTGTGCAATTCAAGCCACCAAAAAAAGTCCACAATTGCTCAAAAACAATCACCAAAGTAATTTTCTATGGACATCTTTCGCAACAGTAGCATTTTGTGAATTGGAATGAGGCAATTTTTTTGAAGGAGAGAAAAAAAGATAATGATGGTAAAAGTGCAAATAGAGGGAAAAATGTTGGACTCTTTTTTTGAGGACTCACCGGGATGATAAAAAAAGACAGGCGGAGCTTTAGAAGAGAAAGTTGAGCTTGCTATTGGCCATAAACGGCGGAAATTGTGGGAACAGCATTTCATAGTAAATGAAATTATTCGTGGAGCATGCGTGGCTACGAGCATTTACCTCCGACTTTTGTGTACATAAAAGCACAATTGTCGCATGGAAGATAAATAGTCAAATTACAAGGGAAATTTTCCCATATAAATATCACCGGGAGAATTTGCATGATATCTGCGAAAGCTTTTCCCATTGCTCCGCAGGCGATTATCGCGCAAACATTTTATCTAACAAAAATGGTGGGTGGGGGCGGAGAGGAGGGGGTCTTGTGACCCAGAATGCAAATAAGAAGTAATTTTGAGGCACTCAGTGGCAAGATTTGCCGAAAAACTGTGATGGCAAGAGTGAAATATTTGCAGAGGGTGAATTTTTGGGTAACACATAGTTTTTCTTTCTCTGGCGCTCTCTCTCTCTCTCTGTCGAGTTTTCCGTATTGATTTCTGCACTTGTGATTCACGTGTCCTGAATCACAATGAGGCAGACGATAGGATAATTAAAAAAATCCTCCTTTCATCGCCCCAGCAGAAAAAAATCCTCGCCCCAATGACTTCCCCTTGGCTCACATCCTGGACAATCGGATGAAATTTTAGTAGAAAGCTCTCACTTTCTCGTTTGTTGAGAAATGGGGGTGGATTGGGGAGAACAAATTCCACAAGATGAGAAATTTTAATATGAAAACGCCATCCGGCTCAAATGACACACGAGGCATTCCTCATATATTTTGTACAGGGATGAGGTTTCTGCCTCTGGAACTGAATAATTCTCATATATAGTTCTCATTTAGAAATCATGAATAGTTTTGTCAGAAGTTCTGTAATAATCAGTGAATGTTCAAAATTTTCTAAATCCACCGAGAAATTGACGATTTTTAAGCGAAAATATGCAATTTTTGAATTCGGCGCGATGGCCGAAAATTTAATATTTCGTATTTAAAAATTTTGATATTTGGACAGCTTTTTAGTTAATCGAATTTCTTAGCAACTAACGAAGAAAACGGAAAAAGCTTTATAAAAGCTTTTTCTAGATCAAGAATTTTTTTTTAACTTTCAGATTAATTTTTTATCTTTGTTTTGCTTAAGACCTAAGTTCTTCTAAATCTATATGAAAACAAAATATTTCCCCCCAATCTGTATAGATCATTTTGCTCAACAATTTTTGCTCAAAAATAAATATCTTCCCTGAACTTTCAGTCCAACCATGTTTAATTCAGCAAAGCGAGATGGATGAAGTTGCCTTATTCTTGTCCATTCTTCTGGCGCGCGAAATAGTTGGTGTTTTCTATCCATTGGGATCCTCAACATTGGGTAATGTATGTACCCCGAAGAATCTATCTCTCATCTCATGGCAAAGCCCCCAAATGGGTGAATCCACCCCCAAATTCGCATCGGAGTCGCGTCTCTCGGCGATAGGGTGGAAATTCCAGTCACGTTCACCTCTGCTGCGTGCCACCCATTCGTAATTTCCCACCCGAGAGTCTTTCTCGCTCTTCCCCCCAACATCCCCCCTCACCCAGATGGAATCAACACATCCCAGAGACGCTTTCCGAGGCGAATTTTCCACGAAGCTTCCAATTTCCACTGGCTGGTATTATGACTTTCTGACGCGAAAGAACGGCAAAGCGAGAAAAATTGTGGGGGTGGGAGGGAAAATGTGAGAGCTTTTTGGGGAGCGCTTTTAGCCCAACATTGGGTGAAAGTCACAGCGCGGTGAGAATGGGAGGAAAATGGAAATTATATTGTGCTTCAAAATTCACCATGAGTGGAAAATTTCTCTTCTGCACGACTCACAGTTTCTTCAAGACATTTTCGCACAACTCCTTGAGAAATTGTGCCACTCTCGATAATTGCTAACATTCCTTGTGGGAGGCTCTCTTCTCCCTGAGAGATTCGCCCAGATATGAAGAAGCTCAATTTCGGTGTTTTATTAACACTTCGCCTCGCGGCAAGAGCATATATGGGGGAGAGATATGGGGGAGGATTAATTTGTGTCGCTGCGGAGGAATGACTCACCTGTGATAATCCTAAGTATATCGAAACTGTTTCCGAAATGTACAAAAATCTACCGTCGGCAGCTACAGCTAACGCAAAACCATCCAGTGACTGTTTGGAGAAAACAATAAATTAGAAATTAATTGTTAAATAAATATTAAAATATTTTTAGTCAGTCGAAATTACCTATATTTTCAAAAAGTTCTTAAGAATTTAAGACAGAACCGTTATCGGACCGTTTCTAGTGACTATTTGAAAATGCAATTCTGATAAAACTCAAAGTAAAAAATGATATTTGAAAAATTTAGATTTCATGAATTGTTCAATTGCTTTCTAAGGACAGACTTCTTAAATTTTACTGTTTTTCAAAAATTTGATTGTAAAAATATAACTTTCTTTTTTTGAAAATTACATTTTTTAAATGTATTTCTTTTCTTTTCTAAGATTTTCCTCACTTTAATATCTCAAATAACTTTTTAAAATTTTATGTTTTTATTAACTTCAAAAATAGTAAATAGATTTCATCACCTGCAGAATGTGAGTCCCTTGGTGTTGCTCAAATAAATCTAAAGCTAATCCCGCTGGTGTTCGCCTCGAGGAAGCACCTGAAATGAAGTAAAGGGCTGTAAGAATCCTATCGAGATGAATAAAATTCTCCACATAAAAACACCCCTTAAAATTCCACCATGTGAAACGGGGGTTAGGATCTGGAATCCCATTTAATCCTGATTGGCTTATTGTGTGTCAATCGACCCCGGAAATAAGACCGATAATAATAATATAAATGAGAAAGTGCTCAAAGGGTTGTGTTTTCATTTTCTTCCCACCCTGAGGGTGGTAAATAAAAGCCATTTGGGATTGAGAAGCTGAATGCGGAAAATTCTGTTGCATTTTCTCTGCACTAAATGAAAATGACCATGGGCGACACTCCGGGCCATTGACTGTTCTCTATATGAACAATGCAATTTTCACCCTTGAAATGAGAAGAAAAACAAGGGGTTGGTTTATTGCTAAATTTCTTCTAATTCCTACCATTGAGTTTCCTTGCGAGAAATCGTCAAAGAATGTCCCAATTTCTCTCCATATGACTGAGACAATAAATAACAATCGTGCAAATTATTCACAAGAGTCGAACAATGTTGTACGATACATAAATTATGCTCTTTGCATATGATAAATGTCACCATCCCCTTAAGAGTTTCCCCTTATGGGAAGCCACAAGGAAGATGAAATATTGGAGGACGAGTGAGAGATTTCTCGATCAGAGCAATTCATCATTTAATAGCATGATAAATATTTAATTTCGTACCAATATTATCTTTTGGGCAATATATAATAAAAAGAAAGATGTGCAATAAAATTCACCCCCATACGCGCCTATAGAGCCTCTAAGAGAAAAGCGAGCAATATTTGCTATATTTAGGAAGGAATTCGTAGGAATTGCAACAAATGAGAGTAAATTACTAATTTATACAATATCCAGTCCCTGCATGCGACGCAGCTGAATTGAGGCATTAAAGAGGCATCCCTTCTTGCAATTGTTGATGATTGTGTCATAATCATGGATATTTGGCATTGAGAAACGCCCCCTTCACCACCAGTTGGAAAAAAAGAATATCTTTAATCGAACTTCAACTGCCAGTTGCAGTTAGCCCTTTTGGAAGATAATCCTTCACAATCCAAGACTATCTAGCAAAAGGTTCCTCAAGGTGAAATTTACTGGAAAGTTTTCTCCCAATATATAATCTAAAATAACTCCAACGAACCCTCCCTTTCGAATCAACGATAAATTGTGTCTATATAGGAAATGATGGAAGATGCCCTGAAGGAGTGCAGCTGAAGCATCTTTCTGATTTATCCAATTTCCACATGAGTTGCTCCTTAGGAGTCCTGATGAATGATTCCGGATGAAATTTGCATAATTTGCACTGTGACTCCGAGAGGAAAACAATATTGTCAGCGATTTTTCATTTTGGCCCATCTTGGGTAAAGGATGAGGAGGAGATCACAAAATTGTACTTTATCTGCAAGAATTCACTGAAAATTGCTCTAACGAATCGCCAGGGAATTTCGCCAAGAGGTAATAAAAATTGTTTCTCATAGTTGTGGGATTCAATTTTCAAATTTTTGAACCTATCAAACAAAATCAATAATTAAAAATGTATGAGAAATATAATTCTTTTTTTACTAGTGCAAAAAAACAGCATATACATATTTCTCTCCCATCTAATGCAGCGGACAAAGAACACTGAAAAACAGCAAGATGAAGTGAAAAATATTTCTTGCGGGGTAAGGAACCTCAAAACTTCCTTGCAGCGATCCTCCCTCGCGCCACTTTGGGGAAGAGATGGAGGATGGCTCATGTACAAAATGGTTGGAAGACATTGTTTAAAATTCAGTGAGTGCTTCGTGAAAACAAAAACCCTGACGAAATACTAATGGGGCTCCGCATTGTTTCTTGCTGTATCGCACACATCTTTTGTTGTCCTCCTCAAGCTCACCCATCACCAACTTTTCTCTGGCGCAACTGACTTATTTGTGAATTTATGATTTTCTCCCGCGGCTCTTGCCACGTCGGATGTCAATTGAGGAGGTGCAAGAATTTTCAGTTGGAACAACACTTTGGCCAATCACTTCAACACTTTTTGCCGACTCAGCTACTGCAAAGCGGACCGTGAGAGTTGAGGGGTTCACAACTTTAAATTAAGTCGGAAATATTCTAATTTAATTATTCATTAAAAAATCCGTTATATAATATTTTAAAGTTTTAAATTTAAAAGATTCAGTTATTTTTGTTATCTCTTAACATTTGATTTCAAATCAAGGAAGGATAATTTATTAAATGAGCAATATTTAGGCAAATTTGTAGGAAATCTGCCGATTTTTAGACAAAATTTAAAGCAAAAAGATTAAATTTTTAAGTGTCTATTGCTATTTTTCTCTAAAACCACAACATCAAAGCAAAGTCCAATGAAGTTGTTAATTAATTAAGAGATTATTGTTCGATTAATTCTCATTATTAAATCTTAATCACGAACGTGCTTGAAAATCAATTTCATCGACCATAATCACTTAGCATTCATTCATAATCCTATCTTAATGACTGTTCAATGAGCATTAACGATATCATCTGAAGAATGCCATTGGTATGGCAATACATGTTCTGCCCATTGGACAAAAAAGCATTGAAAAATGCACTTGACACCCCTCGATTTCTGGTGGGGATTCATTGAGAAACTCACACTTGCTAGAGCCATTTACAAATCCACTGGAATGAGCAATTAAAAGCTCAATGTTTTTTTTTTCATTCTTGAAAATTAATTGAATTTGCATTCAGACAATCGTGTTGGGTTTATGTAAATATTGAAATGAATCCCCGCAAATGTGAGTGTCTTATTGTGAGAGTCAATTCCGTGGAAATTGATCTATTTGGTCAAGTTATTAGGCACATGTCGCAATCGCTAAATCTTGTGGTTTCAAAGTGATGACATAATTCGGAGGGCCACCCTTTGAACCGCAGAGAATCACCCCTCGACAAACAGGTGCTAATAGAATTAGCAGAGTCACAATTTGATTAATTAGACATTGGTCGATGATATCCCGGGTAAAAAGCCCTCCGAGGGTTCTCATTTCACCCAAAAGTGGATTAACGACGGGAGAGAAATTTGAATATTCAGAGACGCCAAAAGGGGTTACCTCAAAGAGTCTCAATCCACCCAAATGTACTACCGTAGAATGTTAATTGCTTTTCCATGAGAATTTTTGCGAGTGGAACTTTGATTAATATTTGGAGTAAAATTTTTGATTAAATATCAACTTGTGATACGTGAAATAAATCATCCATTTTGCTGGCAATAAATTGTTAGATATTGGCCATAATATTTCATGTCACATGAGCCTGAAACATCTGTTTTGGCGACTGAACAACTTCCTCGCTCGCCCCGAAAAATCATCCCACGCGAACTCCCCAAAACCTCCCCCGCATCTGTCCAATTAGACCTTTATTTATCTCACATGCTCACATGAAGGAGAACAAAAAAGGGAATTTTATCAAACACTCCAAAGTCAATTCCTCTTTGTCCAAATGCCTTGCATCATCTCGAGATGTTCATATCCACCCCTCAAGAGAAGGGAAGACTGATTGACATAATTTGGTAGGAAAATAAATTTTGCACCAAACTCTCCTGTGAATGAAAATATTTTGCACTCTCATGGTGAAAAGAGGGGAGACTTTAAATCTAATTTGGCCCTCTTCATACATATCTCTCTCTCCCTGTTTCCAGGCAGGGATGGGTGAAGCAACCCTTATTACGGCTGTGAAGCAACCTCTGTTATCATTCGTGTTGGACCAGTGAAGCGCCCCTTTGGAACATCATCGTTTTGCCTGTTGTGCCGAAGTGTTGAAATCACATTATGTTGAACATTTTTTGGGGAGTTTTCCCCTGGACTGCAACACCGAAAGTGTGTGTAATTCTTGGGCAATTTGGATGCCAACAGAGTTGAGATGGGACAACATGAGAAAAATTATAGATAGGGTATACATAATACAAAGATTTGATTTGAATTTATTGCAGATTCAGCGAAGAAAAATCATCAAATAACCAAAAAAATTAAGCCTGAAAGTAGGCAAATTGGATCGAATTTAATCTACAAGTAGGCAATTCGACTATATTTTCCCAAAAAGGCAGACAAATTTCCTTAATTTCTTCTCAAAAGAAATAATTTTTTTAAAAATACAGACAAATTTTTATTAATTAGTTCCTATCTTGCCTAAAAGTAGGCAAATCGATTTTAATTTCTCCCACAATTAGGCAATTTGAATCTAATCTCACTCTACCCTATAATCCTTAATCTTTAACATTTCCAACTCTAACAGGGACATTTTGCCAAATGTGGAGTGAAATTCTGGCACAACAATAATTCCCTGATGATTGCGGGTGGAAAATGGTGGTGAAATAAGGGGTGTTAGTCTATATGAAAATAATGTGGTCAATTAGGAGGTTTTGGTGGAAAACTCATATTTGTTAAAATCTCCTCCCATCCATAATTCAATTTATTAGGCATGGGAGAAAATTCAATTTTGAAGTTAAAGTTGATTAAAGTGACTCACCTTTGAGAACCTTGCTGGTGGATGATTGCTCTCGAATCCACGGTGGATCGCCGGTGCCTGAAAAGTCTCTCAATTTCAGGTAACTAATGGTCAGTCTTATGATTGATGCCTTATCCAGTTGACTGGTGATGGCTGCTGGAAGTGGTAGCATTTTGGCTAATTCATAGAATTCGTAGTTCTCCTTCCCGCGGCGGGATCTCGCAGCGTCTCGGGACTTTTCCTTCCTCAGCTCCAGAATACTGTTTAGGCGAAACAGAGAGAGAGATTTTCCATTATTCTCTGTTGAAGTCGCCCAGTTTCTCTATAGGCTATCTAATGAAAATCCCCTCCGCCTTTGACATTGAGTAAATTTATTGGGTAAAAATTGGGAAAAGAATCTCATGTGGTGGAATGTGTAAAGAGCCAGATATGATTCTGGGTGTCAGCTGAATCTGGGAGCGATAAGTCATACGTGTGCCTCTGACTATGAGCCGTGAAATAGCCAGAATAAATCAAAATCGATCCAAAATGCGGATTTGATTTATAGCTGCTGCATGGCAGCTTCTTAGGGTTAAAGTTTCTTTTTCTCTTCTCCTAATTCCAATTTGGCCATATTGCGAGACTTGCGAGGCATCAAAGAGGGAAATAATGAAGCAAATGCTTGATATTCGAAAGTTATATTTGTAAAAATTCACAAATATTTGCAAAAATATTCGCGTGATATTTGAAATATTCTCTCAAATTGCCTATAATTGATCTTAAATTTTCCAGTTATTTTCCCCTTGATACGGCCATACTGTGAGGCATCGCAAGTTCTTTCAAGTCTCCCGTGTTGATTGTGTTTGCCAATGTGGCCAATGAACTTCATCATCATTTGGACAATTGACCGGGAGCGAGGGGCCGGGATTCACAAGCCGGAAGTTAATCAAGTGTACATTTGTGTGGATGGCAGAGACACGCACTGAGGCGTTACCATTGACCACCGGATTAGAATTGTTTGATTGAGCATCGATGGAGATTCAGTATAATTTTCATGACTCTCTATACATATATGTTGCAATTTTAATGCCTAAACTAAACACCTCCCGAATTACCCCAACCATCACAATTGATTGGAATAATTCAATAAAATCGATTTCTCTGAGTTTTTTCCTTTTGAATCGAGGGACGAATTTTCCCTGTCCAAGAAAAGGTGGGATTACGAGATTCTCCCACATCTGCCCAAAAGAGAACCGGGCAAAGCGTAAATTCGATCAAGAGCCACCACAAAAAAATTCCACCCCATTTGTGAAATAAAATATCAATTCATATTTCATATGACGGTCATATTTCACTCCTTAAATAAAAGTATGTGTCCTAGTGGCGGGAGAACTTCTCACACCGGCGAGGGTGGAAATTCCATGGCAGACGGAGGGAGTCTCTGGGGAATTTCCATGTGAGTTAGTCAGGCAATTTGGTCAATTTGACCCAAAAGAATCACCCTCGCAGTCACAAAGTTCATGTAAATATTGATGGGTATGTCTTTTACGGAAAGGAAAGACGGACGAGACACTTCATTGAGCATTTTTCTTTCTTTTGAAACTTTGTGCTATTCAGGGATGAACATTGACATAAGAACTGGAGAGTTTATATTTAATGAAACTTTGGCCCCTAACAGCTAGGGTTCGACTATTAGTTAGATACTAAGGTAATTATTGTTGGATAGATCTTCAGAACAGCTACAACGTGTTAAATTTTGAGCTTGGTCCATGTCATAGAACCCAAGTTATTGAAAAAACAATATTTTGAGGTTTTTCAAAATGGCGAATACAGGAGTGAGCGGTCATTTGATATAATAATATTACACATAATTATAATAAAACTAAAAGGTTATCAGACTTTTTGTATTTAAATTATGATCATAATCATTTTTTTGTAAAAAAAATCGTCCGCCAGAATTTGACCGACTCTCCCCTATCTTCGATTCACTTAAACCTATTTTCCAGAGCATTAAAACATTCAAGTGAGATTTTAAGTAATTTTCCCTGAAATTGAGAGACCTTATTGATCCAAGTCTTGGGAC
The DNA here is from genome assembly GCA_918844115.2 of Phlebotomus perniciosus. Lineage (NCBI taxonomy): Eukaryota > Metazoa > Arthropoda > Insecta > Diptera > Psychodidae > Phlebotomus > Phlebotomus perniciosus. The sequence continues at coordinate 4,711 of CAKKOB020001121.1, read as the reverse complement.
GTAAAACGAATGCTTCGTATGGAGATAAAAAGCGATATGGGACAAGGAGTGAGGGCTTGATCGAAATGTTGTGTGCTAATACAATTAAAGCTTTGCGAGTCCTCAGGGATATGGAATACTTTATGACTACTTCCTCATGATGCGTGCAAGAAAGTGGAAAGTGTCATCTTCATTTCACCCAAGAAAAAGGCGAAAGCATATAACATTTTCTGTCCAGTCAGCTCGGCAGCACTCCGAGAGAGGCTGCAATAAAATCCCTCCCGAGGGATTCCCTGAGACATCCGAGCGGGTGATGATGACTTGATGGAAGGAAGCCATATCCTTCAAAATTATTGCCGGATAATGCGTTCTCCGGTCCACTTTTCCCACCTCCCAATCTCCCAGCGGACCCAACTGTGAAGGGTAAATGGAAGACACACGGATGATTGTCTTGTGGGGAAATTACTCGCCGGGGCCCCTTTTCACACCCTTCAATCAGGCACCGCTCCGGGAGAAAATATACCCACACAGGAGGAATTTCTTACGGGCCCGTCTTTCTTGCAATTCCCAGCAATCGCGGATATCTCACCAGCAACTGCACATAATGATGGGTTATTTGGGCTCACCTGGCCACAGTGCTCATTTGTAATTTCGCACTCGGTGCATCTGTTGCGCCGAGTGGCCTTTATTAAAGGCCGCCATGGATACAAAATTGACGACGAAGAAGTGCGCAAATGTAATCAATTTCATCGCGTGTGAAATTAAAATTTCCATTTGGGAAAATTCTTCCCACTCATCCTCTCTCAATGGAGTTTCTCAATTGAAATTCTTCTCAATTGAAAGAGGAAAATCATTAGTAATTCAGGTGGTTCGGTTATTGATCTAAAATTACTGTGTTTGGATTTTCAAAATACAGAAATAAAGAATAGAAATAACTAAATTAAAGGAGAGGGAGCTTTTCGAGTACTAAAAAGTCCCATCTGGAGCTTTTAAACATCTAAAAGGCTAAATCTAAAAGGAAAATTGTTAATTGTTTTCTCTGAAAAATGTGATTAATAAACTTTGAACGGTAAAAATCTTCAGGCAGAACTATTGCCGTGTGATAGCACCTTAATTTTTTATCGTTTATTTCTCTACTCACTCTTTAATTAATTTTCTGTGTTTTTCACGCACTTTTCTTTCAATGAGTCACTTACAAATTCCAACCTTTCGGTGAAATTCAATTTATAGTGAATTGTTTTTGTGTCTCCGGTGAAATTCAACCCAAAATCGAGCGGAGAAATGGCGGGAAAAAGTGACTCACATAAAATAATTAATTTCTTCTTTGTAAGATCTCGCGATGACGCACACAATTGTCATTCATATATCGCGTTTTATTGAGGCGGAAGAACAAGAAAGCGCCCAAAAGCTTATGATCGTCAAAGAAACCGCCACGATCAGCGATAAAATGAGAGTCTGGTCCGGTTGATGAATGAGCAAGTCTTCCTATATGCAAAAGTATGAATGAAAATTTTCACTCAGGCTCTCACGATCCACCCAAGAACCATAAAGCTCTAATTGGCAATTTAATTGTAAAGTACGCGAAGAGCGCAAAAACTGGAGATTTACGCAAAATGTGCGATTTCTTGAAGCTCCTCTGCGTAGAAATTTCTAAGTTTCTTGAAAGCGAAAAAAAACAGAGAGAAGCAGAAATGTTGAAAAATGTGCCGCAACTGATTTTAATCTCTTGGAAACAAATTTTTCTGTCCCAGTCAGAAAAAGAAGTGATGAAAGAGCCAAAAAACCGCAGCATAAGATACCTTTTTGCAGCCACTTTTCTCGCCGTGAACCATATAAATAAAAATAGTGGAAATAATATTTCATTGTCTTTTTTCTCGTTTTGAATAAAACGGTCTTTTTTGGGTTTTTGTCTTTTTGTGATTTCTCTTTTTGAAGTGTTTAGGAGAAAACTATAAATGGAAAAATGTGAACTGCTTTTACAATATATTCCCTAAAAATGTTATCGTCATTAATTTTTCCCGTCTGTTATTGTAAGATTTTGTCATGAAACAAGGGAGAGGGGTCGGAAAATTGCGTCCAATTATCATGGAAGAAAATCTTCTGCAGAGAGATGGGAGAGAAAAAGGGGAGGAAAGTCTTGCCAGGAAGGCTCCCGGTGCTCCTTTTAATTAGCCGTATCGCTCTGGGTCTCTCGGGACAAGTTAATAAATTCTGGTGTCGGCTATCCAAGTGAGATCCCAATAAATACTTAATGGTGTTAATAAGCGAGTATCTCTGGAGCAATTTGAGGGGCGAGCCTCATGAATAATTGTAACTGCGGATCTCTGTCATTTTTGCAATAAGCACAATAATCAGAAAATATTGTGTTCCATCTCCTGCTATTTCATCAACTCGCCACCGAGAGCTCAATTAATGGTGATTTATTTCATTTTCAGGTGTTGGATTCTCCATGTCTCGTTGATCAAAATGAAAGATGACTCAACACTTCGAGGTGGCAAATCAGACGCGAGACTTTCCAGTAGCAGGAAAAAAGGAGTGAGATTTGTGACCAGTAATTAATTCAAATCATCAGATCGAGTGGCGATCTTTTTGGGATTCCGGGCGTTCTCATCTAATTTCACGGCCCGTTGATCGATGACGCTGCTCAATCCCCAAGTAGCTCCCTTTTTTTAGGCTTCCAAGACTCTCTCCCTCAATGATTTGGTAGATTATGGCTGTGGTATGTGGATGATATCGAAATGAATGTGAAATGAATTTCCATTGTAACCGTTCCACGAGATTAGATTTAAAACGGATTTAGATTGAAGATTAAACTTCTAAATAAATGTTTTTTTATTTAAAAAGTTTTCTAAACGTTTCTTAATGTTTTTTTTTTAAATAATTTTTTGAAATTTTCTTATATAATTTTGAAATAATTTTTTTTGTTAAAAAACGTTTTTGGTTTTTTTTGTCCAGAAAACCATTTTTAGACAATTTTGATAAAATTCATTTATTTTTTCTTTTCAAAATAAAGATCTCTTCATAATTTTTTAATTTTTTCTTTAGTCTCTTAAAGACTTGAACTAACTCTATCTTTATCTATTAAATGTGACTCCCTTTAAATTCTTCAACTCTTTCCACCAAAATTGCGCCACTTCGCGGTTCTGAGGTTGTTTTCTTCCACCACATCTTCCCAATTTAATTCATTCTTTTCGTCTCATGAATGGACTCGAAGCTAGCGAAATGAAAAAAACACGATTTGGGTAAACATGTTTCTCGTTACTTAGGCATGGTTTTATTGAAAAATTCTAAAGTGAAGAGTTCACATTCCAGCAGGACAGGTTCGAGTGAAAATGAAAATAACGATCCATTCATGATCCCAAAATTAGATCATTGCCTGAGAATGAGAGTTTCTAAATCTTATTTTACGAAACATCCAACTGTGTTTTCGCCTAACCATAAGTCCCCTTCAATTTTAAACTAAATGACTCGTCATCAATATTGTCCCTTTATTGAGAAGGAACTACACAAAAAAATTGTCACCGAAGAGATTTTTAACAATACTAATTCCGTGTTGAGGTATTTTGTCAACATCGCACGGTTAAAGAGGAATTTCGTGCTGAAAATCACTCAATTAGAAGTGATTTCGCTCTTTGATGGTCTGATTAATATCAAGGAATTAATATCCTTAAAAGCGAAGTGATGGGAACAAGGAGATCCCTCTTTTCTCTGCAATCGCCCATTAAAAAGGGGTGCGCGACTCCCGATCACAATTTCGCATTTTGATGCCTATTTTGCCAATAAAAAAAATCTCTATCGTTATTTAAAATCAGATATTTGGGAGCTGAGCATTTTAGAGTTCTCTCATTGTCACACGGAAAAATTTATGAGACTCTCTCCTTGTTTGTCCTTTCACTTGCCGAGGACTTTGTGAGTCCCTCGAGACTGACCAGCCCTTCTTCAACAGTGTTTACTGAGGGTGGCTGGTCGGCAAAAAAAGCATAACAATTTCAAGAGTTGGGGGGTAAAAAAAAACAGCTCGAGGAGCGGATTTGGACGTTATTGAAATCTCCTATTTTGTCCCAGGCGCTCTGGATGCATTCAAAGTGCTCTTAAGTAGTTTTCCCGGACTTGTCCATACACACTTCACGCCAAATGGGGTGTTTATCTGACTGCTAAAGAGATTATTGGGCCACTTGGACTATCTGAGTCGATGGGCAAAATTAATTTCCAGCCAAATTGCCTCCCCGCTTCACCGGACAAGACAAAGGAGAAGAAAAATTGGAAGAACCGCAGGAATTTCTCCTCTTTTCATCCCATCAATTTCACGAATAATTTTTCCCATGCGACTTGAAAATTTGTGCCTTTCGACAGGGTTACGCTTAAGTGAATGTTCTGATAGAGTTGCTACACCATCAGTGATTTTTTTCGATCATCTCTCTCCATGGGAATCTCACGAAGATTCTCATGCAAGTCAATGGGGTTCCGCTTGAGGTCGCACCGAAGATGTTACTGCATTTTTGAGACACCGAAATGTCTCAATTTGTCTCATTACAATTTGGTTTATTAATTGTTAGACAATCATGCGCGAAGGCACTAGGAGCACTGATCTTCTTCAGCGGGTTTGTTTTTAGTTTTAGAAACCCGTGAAAATCAATTGACCGAGATTGAGATGTTAGGAAAATGGTTTGGGGAAGTTGGATGGCAGACAGTTGGAAAGAGAATAACGGACGGTTTTAGAGCAATAAAATTT
>CAKKOB020001120.1:0-27422 GCA_918844115.2 Phlebotomus perniciosus | reverse complement strand
ATGTTCGTAAATTTCTGCGTCAGGCACCGGAATTTTATCAAGCTTTTAGGTAATCTAGCTTTCATTTTCAATGTTTAAAAGTTCTAGAAGTTCTGGAAGAACTTTCCAAAGCACCTGATCTTTCCTTGGATGGAAAATTACTTGATTTATCTGAGCACTTCCACTCCACTTCTCAATGCTCACACGCACTTCCAATCAAATGTACACCACTTCTGGCCATAATATCTCCCCCTTGTTGTTTTAAAACAATAAGAATACAACATTTAACTCTTTAAAGAACGAAAAATTTTTAGCTGTGATTCTTTGTCCTAGATATTCGCTCAAAATTGCTTTTTGGAATCACAAATTAGACTGAGGCTTCTGATAAAGGCCTAATTGATAAATTATCTTTTGACCAAGAATTTTTCAGACATTCTAAACAACTTTAAAAAAATCCATATATCTTAACCATCTTAACTCTAAATATTAAACTAATAAATCATGATTGATTATGCTTTAAATTTCATGTTTACTCAAGGACGAAATAAGTCCATGATCTTTGACAAAATCACTTCCAGTAGTTAAAGCCCATTCTTTAAGTGAATAAAAAAACAAATCATCGTGAAGAGAAGAGCCGATTCACTTTCTTATGGGAAGCGATAAATCCTTTTTGTAATGTTGGTGTTGCTTTAGTCTCTCCCCGAAAAACCACTTATAGAATTTTGCAATGACGATTTCTTGGGAAATTTGGCAAGAAGAGGTTATTCTGGGATGAGATAGAAGTCTCTGATGTGAAATATCTCCAGAGTGCAAAAAGTGATAAATCTGCATTTTTATGCAGCACCACATCCAATTTCCCAATCAGTCTCCCATCTGTTGCTTATGGGGGAAAAAAATTTCAGACTTAGGTCTTATATGCAAGACGGATGTTCCCCTGAGAAAATACCTTGAGCTGGGAGGATGGAAAATTTTTGATCAACACTCGATTAAAATCCCTCTAATTGAAATTATGTTTTGTATATCTTTTTCTCATTCTTAATTCCTCTGATGGTGATGGTGTTGAGCGCGGTAAGGAGAGCGGAGAGGATGAAGGAAAGGGCAGCCTAGAATGGGGAGTCTGGCTCACATTATATGGAGGTTTTCTGCACATTCTTGTGGTTGTGTATAGAGAGTCGCCGCCAGTATAGAAGAAAACTTGCTATTTAAGGAATAAGATGGAATTGAAGGAAAAAAAATATTTCGGCGCTCTCAAAGAAATACCTGTGCTTGCATGAGAATGTGGCTTTGCAAGTGGTTGTCAGGTCTCAATGCTGGTTGGATGCTGTGTTGAGTTGTTTTTCGCATATCAGCCCAAGATTGTTGTTTCACAAATCAGACAAGGGGAAAAGAAGAAAATCACGCGATACAAGAGAAAAATGACTTATGATAGAGTGGACGATAGATAAAAGGAATAAAATGCAATTAAAGTGTGATATTGCTATATTCGAGTGGGCAATCTCTTGCCTTTTCTATCCACTATATATGTCTTTCTAATATCAGGTACAGTCTGTATAAGACGCGCTGCGATAGAAATGTTTGTCGCTATAGATCATAAGAAAGACACTTATAATTTTATAATTGGTTTTATGTGGAACTATGTATATTTAGAGGAATATAGATTAGTCAGAAAATGACATGAGGATGAACGTTAAATTTGAAAAATGTTTTAGCAGCACAAAATCCTAGACAATCTGTGCAATAATGTTGTATCTGATAGAGTATAAATTTAAAGAGAAATTTTCTCTTTTGATCTAATGAGAGAGCTGATTTTTTGGAGTTTTTCTACTGGTTGTTTTTGATGCAATACTAGGTGCAATTTTAATAAGAAATGTGTCTCAAGACTATTTTCTTCCCTCTGAAATGCCTAACTTCTTGGACAAAAGTCTAGAATACGAAGAGAAAAATGGCTTGTTATAAACCCAAGAATTTTTATATACAATTGATGGGGAAGTTTTGCACAAGTTACTGGACGAGAGGTGCGTCTTTTGGCGGGGCCGATGACGAGGAAGGAAGGGAAACTGGAGGTAGGGAGAGGGGGCAAGAGTATGGGAGTAACATATAAAAAGGCCAGAAATTAATTTAATCACGTCGAAATCAACATTGTGCGTTCTCAAAGTGAGCACAGGCAGGGAATATAAGACAACAGAAAGAGAGAAGTCTCTGGAACGCCGTTAAATTCCTTAGCAAATATTTCAAGTCATTTCAATTCTCTATGTTCTTTAACCGTCTTTGGCGATGATCATGGATAAATGAAGACTTTTTTCTCCTCGATTCACTGTCTTGTTGGTTGGCTTTTTTCCTGGTTGAAATTTTCTTCTCAAATCATTTTATTTTTACAGATATGTACAAGAAATGCTGGAGCATACATTTAAAAAATTGATCAAGTTAAAAGAAATTGAAACTTTAATCAATTTATTGATAAGATCTCATCGAGAAATCAAAATCTCAAGTCATTGAACAATATTGTCTAAAAAATAGCCCACAAAACAATGCATTAACATTTCTGGAATGAATCTGTCTGAGTATTGTATCCACATTTAATATTTTTTTTCTTATTAATTTCTCATTCTCATGCTGCGTATAATTTCTTATATTAATATTTTTGAAACAATTTTAATTTATTTCCCGGAAAAATGACTGGTACTGCGTGAATGAAAGAATAATGGGAGGATGGATAAATGAAATATCTTTTCTTTTTATACCATTCAGCAATTTGATGGTTGAAGGGAAATGATAATATGATGGAGTATTATGTTGCGCACCATTAGGAAATGTGACCAAAATTTCCTTTTGTTTTATGTATTCTTAAATTTCAATTATATTGTTGCCCCCAAAGTATGTTTGATGTTGTAAATTTAACTTTCCACAGCGCGAATCCCCCCTTTTCACGCAGCCATTTCTTGTGGCGTCATTGTGTAAGAAGAATCCCTTTTTCATATAATCCTTCATGGCACTGACTCCTTGTTCTTAGGCCTTTTTTTTCTCCTATACCCTCTTCGCCTCCTGACATACAATAAAAAGAATGTGTCACGCTTTATATTCACTTCATGAATTTTTTATGGTTTTCCTCGTAAAATTTCACTAGAGGGAGATTTGAGCTCTTTATATAAAGTGGGTTGTGTGTGCTGTTTTTTTTTTATTTTTTATCGTTAATTTTTTTATTAGTATTTTCAGCATCGTCTCTAATCAATTTCACATGAATATGACGAAGTTATATCATTGTGCTGAGCACAAGCAAAAAAAATGAAAACGAGCAAAAAGTGTGGGTGGGAGGAAAAATTGCGAAATTTCAAATTTACCAATTCTTCCTTTCTGCACAAAGAGAAAAGGAAGAGTATCATATTTCACATAACATGTTTTATGGGGGATACAAAATAAGTTTCTCTTTTTCTTATGGAGGTTTTCCTCAATATAATTTTCCATTTTTCTCTATATTCGTCCTCAGTAATTACTTTTGGTTTGATTTTACACATTTAAAGAATAAAGTTTTTTAAGCTTTACTTTGAAAAGTCTTCTTCATAAAATGTCGAAGAAGTTGCGCTTTTAACGACCGGCACTGTATGTATGTACTTGTGTATGTCGCCACCAATGTGATGAATTTTCCCACTTTCTAATTTTAGTTTTCTCACCATGGAGATTTTCCTCGTGTTTTCCTTTTGTACGTTTTTGTACATTTGCTTGGGTGCTGCTTAAAATGTTGTGTTTTATACTATTTGTAATTGTTGGAAATACCTCTTGTGGGTTTTCACGAATGACGAAATTTAAGTGACTATGGCTAGGAGAGTGGGCAGGAGGACGCGCGCAGGAAAAAAAAAAGAAAATCCAAGAAGCAAAAGTTTGTTGTCTTTCCTCGTGTCGTTGGTCTGTGTGTTTTGTGTCTTAGAAATATCGGTGTGAGGTACAAGTTGAAGATGATTCTCATGAAATTTCCAATGAGTCTTTCGGCTTGATCTTCTACTTGTCTTCTTCTCTTCCATCGTGTCTAAATAGAATTTCATCATTTTGTTTCTTACCATGAGACGCCGTCGTCTGAGCTGCGTAATTTCGTTGGCTTTTCTCCAATTTGAGCTAATTTTAGGTCCACATTCGCATGATGTCAACTTGTCAGATGCAAAGTGGATTGAAATAAAACTATAGGAGAAAAATCAGGAGACAACCAGTGAGAAATGATTAAGAACTTTATGGCATTAATTTTCATATTTGCTGTTCTGTTATATCCTTCCTCAATTATTCTCTCGGGAATTTATAGAAATTGGACGTTGGAGCTATTTTAACTATATGAATATTTTTATACTTCATCTATTTTATCACATGTTTTTTCCAGTATTTGCTCTCTTTAGCATAATCTTAACAGCAACACAATAAAAAGCGATGTCTGCAATATTAAAAGAAACAACCAAGTAAATACAAATGTGCTAATTTGACGTCAGTTCTCTCAAAACAATTCTTACGTGGAGTGTTCTATTGATTGTTCTCACCATTTGTGTAAAGTTTAGACATTTTTTTTTCTCTTTAAAATTGAAAAGAATTGAAGGTAAACAATTTAATAAAAAAAGTTGCTGTCCTGAAAGAAAGAGGTGATAAGAAGTAAAATATGATACAAACACGAGTTGATATGAATAATAAAGTATTAAATAATCTTGGCAAATATACGGTGTTGAGTGATAAGATTTTCTTTGCATATCCATAAATCATTTAGTGCTTCTCAATAATGTTCCACCGGATTTGAGTTGAGTTCAATTGAGTCAACAATTTACAGTCAATTTGAAATGTAATTCGACGTCTATTTGATCAAATATTAAATTTGGAAGATCTTTTTGGATTAGTCTTCTCAAGTTATTCTGCGTCGAAAGTTTTATTAAAAAGGACAGTTTTTCAGTTTATTATTTGCTCAAGATTAAATGCCTGAGATTTGATAAAAAATCTGTTTATTTAGAAATTTAATTCTCTCATTATCAAATGAGTTGAAAGGATAAAAATTTCATGCCTCACAGAATAATGTAGAGTGGGAGGTTATGATTTAATTTCGTGTGTATGATTTTTTTCTGTCTGCTGAATAATAAATTTGTGAAATATTTTGATCCTTTTCAACCCTCAATTTACATCCATTTGCTTCTCACTCCCATGTGACCAATTTTCCGTCTTTGGGAGGGGGTTGCATGAAAATTAAAAGAACTGATAATGTTTGAGGGTTTGAGGAATTTTTTCGGGGTTGCAATACGGTCAAAAATTCGATTGTAAGTGTGTTGTATGTGTGGTTTCATATTAATTAAATAGTTTATATGCAACGTACGCATATTGCCGAAATACCATTCCTGACATGTTAATTTTCCATTACGGACATACCTCAGCGGAATCCCGGGCAGGAGCATATACATATCGTATAAATGGTTGAAGGGGGCCCGCAATTCATAGTGTGAGGCACAATGTGTATACGAGGGGGCGAATGAGCAGAGTAAAATAATGGATAAAGTTGAAAAAGCGTCGAGGGTGCAGTAGAACATTTATTGGTGGTGGTGGCGCGGTTATAGAGAATAAAATGTTCATGTTGATGCATAAATGTTAATTAACAATTCGTTTGAATTCCTCTGTGTCCATGTGAATTTACAGCACACCAATTTGAGTGATTTTCATTCTATTTACCCCTTTTTTCGTCGCATGTGCGTGTGTGTTCATATACAATACCTAATGCAGAAAAAACAGTGCAGTTTTTGCTTCTTGGGTACAGCCAGGATTGCCTTTTGCATCGCCCGAATACTCTGCACTGCATATCAACCCCCTTTCACCCATTGAACTATTTCAATCAGAGCCCCTCTCGCAATATATTTGGGATTTTTGAGTGTCGTTGCTTCAAATTCCATTTGTGTTAATCACTGGGATGGTCTTCCACTATGTAGGAAAAAAAAATCGTAACAAGCTCATATTTGATATGGATATTCGTGAATGCAAATTCGAAATGCAATTCAATGAATGTGATGGGATATTATGTAGAATAATTAAAAATTGTATTGTGGGAAAAAAATTCTCATTGGAGGGTGAGTTGGAAATGCAGATTGCATTTTTGGGAAATATGATTTGTGGTTAAAATGATATATTTTTCATAAATTTCAAATGTGATTAAAATTTATGAATAAATGACAAGATAGGTTATCGTTTAGTTTGGTTTTTGGCAGCTGGGCTTCCCTGTGAGACTCACCTTTCAATGTGAGCTAATTTGGCACAAAATTTTAGTTTTTCAATATTAGCTGAAAATTTCCAAAAAGTTTCCACCTGATGCAACATAACTTTGCGGGTAATTTGTGCGGTATTTTGTTTTTGACTTTTGACAATTTAATTTAAAATTGCAGTGAAAATATTAAAATATGTATAAATATATGGTTGAATTAAATTAAATGAGATTTATCCATCAGAGAATGGAGCACAGTATATGGAAATTCTGAATATTCAACCAAGGATGAAAGAGCAAAGGGATGGAATTTTCGGATGTAGGATTGACACACAATTTTACATTTGTATAAATAAAAGCCAAGAGAGAGAAGGGTAAAAGCTAGTGAATGTGAGGGACAGAGGGATGTGAGCCTGGAAGGAAAGATGTATCCGAGGAATAAAATCAATAGTCAAGCAAGAGAAATGAGTGACTGGACATTTGGGGTATAAGAAGCTAAAAAGGATTGTATTGAAATTCACTTTGATGAGTATTTGACAAATTTCTAATTTCAATTATATAAAATTCTGTCTCCTTTTCATTCAAATGAATTTGACGGAAAATTTTCATGACCATTTTGAACCTTTTTCTTCCTCACTGAATATTTGAAAAGAAAGGTCTTTAGGCGAAAGATTGGGCATTTTCTTTAAGATGAAAAGGAAAAGTCGTAAATAATTTTTCATTCAAATTAGTTGAAACGAGTATTTTATGATATTATTTTTTATGTTTATTTAATCATGCTATGAATTGTGTATAAATTGATAATATATGGGCAATCACTGTGCCATCATAGATTCCTCTTGTGACCTTTTTCAATTGGACAAATGCCGTATGGAGTTTGATATAGTTGTTTATATCTATAAACATTGTTCTCATAAAATCCCGATTTTGGGTGAAATTTTTTAACCTTCCATTTAATTTTGTAAATTGCTTTTGGCTACAAAAATAATGAACAAATTGTAATCTTCTTGCACTTAATTACCAGTATTAAACAATCTTGAAGTTGCGTTTTCTCTGTCACACACAGTGTTTTATATTCCAAAACATTTGTATTTTTCCCATTTCAGTTTTAGATTATGCTCGTCCTTTCCCCTCGCAGTGATAAGTGGTTTCCCAATAATTTTTTTTCGTACAGATTACATTATGGTTTTTTGTAATCACAATTTTTACGTCAATGGATGAACTTGTTTTTTGTCCATCTCTTTGCTCTCTGTGTACGAATGTTACTGAAACCTTGATGGTAAAAAAAAGTCAAAACAAATTTTTATCAAAATTTTATGAATGAAACTTCTCCAGCTACAAACAAAACTTTTCGAGCATCTCTTTGGTGCTTTTTCGCTATACAACAACTCGGCATGCTGAAGGGCCCCCTCTTTCAATAAAGTTTTCGCCAATAATAGTGGCAAATTGATAAGCAGAAGAATCACTATTTATACACACGCGAATCAAAAGAGAATACAAAACGTGTGATGCAGTTTTGTGAAGTGAAGCTGAAAAAATTATTATGACCCGGTTATTATGTGTGGAGATCAAGAGAAAGACGATCATGTTTTGTAATGGTGAACAGGTTTCTGAATCACCTTTTTATTCACTGTTTCCTCTCAGCTTCATCAATTTTTCTTCTATCCTCTTCTTTTTTTCTTCGATCTTACAGGGTTTTTCAAAAAATAATTTTTCTCGTGAGAAAGTTGACACTAAAACTGTTTTATTTGTTAATTTGATAAATAATGGTTTATGAAAATTTGTAAAAGTTTGTAATAGGCGATCATTTCGGAAGATAAATTTGAAATAACAAAAGATTGGTAGAAGTTTGTTAATTGTTTGTAATATATTGTAAAATTTACAAATATTTAACAATGTAAACATATAATATTCCTTGTGGTTCTCTCGTGAAGTTTATTGCTAAAAGTAAATGCAAATATATTGAATAGCTCTGTGCACTTCACTATTGGACTGCTCGTGTAGCCATGGGGCTCTCGATCTCTGTGTGAATCTCCCATGTTTTGCTGCCTCAATATCCATGTATATAAGACTTTTTTGTTGAGGTGCTTCAGCTACCTGGCATCTAATACGTGCATTTGCCAATGTAAAGGAGATCGCGTGGTGCTCATCGTGGTATTATTGAGCACTTTAAACGGTTTTGTCTATCTCTTTTTGTCAAGCCCATCAGACTCTAAAGCAACATTTGTAGGAATTGTATATTGATTGTGTAGGCAAGGAAGCCACCTATAAGCTGTGAAGGGGAGGATGAGAGAATTGGAGAAGGTTCACACACAAGTTTATATGCGAAAAAAAAATAAGAAGTGAAATAGCTCTAATCGCCGATTTAACGCTCTGAGACTCAGGCGAAGCTCATCAAAATGGGAATAAATCCCAAATTGCGATAATTTTAACAGACGATGTACACAAAAAAAGAGAGGCACAACACCGGCTCCATAGAGAATTGTTTAAGTTTATTTCGGCTTGTGTCTGAAATTGCACATTAAGTGGGTAAATTTGTCATGATTTCAAGTATAATGTCTCAATTTCGGCGTGTGTCATAAAATGAGAAGTAATGGTAGAATTATTTTTAATCTAATTCGCTGAGTTATGGGTTATTTTTCTTCTCTGTGGTATCGCGTGAAAGTGGGTGGTTGGAGGCCATAAGAAATGCTATTAATCATAATTTTTCGCGAGTCTTCTATATATGTTTTAAATTGAATTACATGAATGGACATTGGCGAAAAAAAATAAGACTACACGAATGAGAGATAAACGCGGCAAAATTGCTGAACTACACGCAATTTAGAGCGATGATTGAGTGGAGAGTGTACGTTCATTGATGGGAAAACTCACCATGGGACTTAAGTTTTTGGATTTGTTGTGTTTCTTTTTCGGCAAATCTTTAAGCTTAGAATTTTTATTGTAATATTCAGGTTTTTACAGTAACTTATATGTGGTTGATTTTAATATTTTTGTTTTCAAAAAGAATTTTTGTATCCCTTCAATACAAAAGGGAGAAATGTGCCCTAAAAAACTTTTCCACTTGTTTAGCGAGTCATTCAACATTAGGGGACTAACAAGATGAAAGCACTGAAGTAGCCCCGAGTGGCTTTAAAAAAAATCTTTCCCCTTGCGTAATAATCACAAATACACCGACGCGACTATTCAAGGCACAAAATAGGAGGAATTTCAATGTGACAGAGTGTACCCCTTTTCTCATGATCACCACACCCTGAATTGGTGAAATTTATACGATTTTTAAAATGAGAAATTCATGAAAGGAAGGGGGGTTGATTTGTGAGTCGCGCAATGTTGTGCTGCTCACGAAAATTGTAGTAAAACTTCCTGCATCAGTTGATATTCATGTTAATGGTGAGGTGAGAGTGAATTCGGTGACCAGCTGCAATTCATGAGTGAAAAGTGTCTCCTCGAAATTGAATCAAATATATAAAACGCAAAGAACGAATGGATATTTAGTCATGTTGTGTCGCTCATTTGTCGCATGATTCGATCTTTTTGATCAGCGATCGGTGAAGATTTTCGGTAAATTATAGTCCCCACCAGAGAAGAAGTGTACAAATTTGTTGTAATTTTGATTTATTATACCCTCTCCATCTCTCTCACTCACCTGAGATTGAAATATATTATTAGGTGGAGATATTGAGTCCACCAACTGGTTTCTCATGTGGTTCTTGTGTGTTTCGCGGGCGGGCGGAGTGGTGAACGTTCGGGTGACTGTATTGAAGTTATCATGGTGTTTTTCGTTATATATATATACCTTGTATATAATCTTAAAAAGTTGGATGATGAAGATGCATGAGGATTTGTGAATGTGGTTGAGTTACTGGTTGATTTGTCGATGAGACGAATGAGAAAAAGGGGGTTAAGGCTCCAATAGCTCCAATGTATTATAGTTGGATCTCGGACAGTGTGTCCCAGTCATTAGGCAAACTTTATTAGAAAAAAGTATAATTCATAGTTTAAAATATATGAACCTTTGGTCACTACTTAAATCATTAATTAGATATTTTGAAATGAATGAATATATCGAGGCGCTTTGAATGGGACGCTCTGTAATTCCACTGAATGTGGGTAAATGAAAAGAAGGAGAAGTATAGAGAAATATATAGGTAGGTACAAGATATTTAGTCTCACAGGTAATTGCCAAGATGGGAGAGAAAGAATTGAATACATATTTATCTGTATTGGCTGCGGTATATAAATTCAATTGAAAATTTGTTTTAAATCTTACAAGTCTTTTTCTATCAATTTCTTTTCTTCAAAGTTTTCTTATTTTATAGTGTGTAAAACACATTGAGGTTTTTTTCGGTGAAAATATAATACATCGAGGAAGAAGCGTTCCGTGTGAGATAAATTGAAAGAAGAATTGAGTGAATGAATTGAGGTGTGTTTTAAAATTATCCACACCACTTGAGTTTTCAATCTCGTTTATAGGTATGAATAGTATTAAAGGTGCGAAAAAGGCCACAATTAGCTATAACGTACTTCCAATTCAACTTATTACTTTTCTCTTAAAATTTTCTGATTGATTTTCCTGATTTTGGATATCGTGTCAGGTAAAATTATTGGGCCTTGTCTATGCTACATATATACCTTACTTAATTAAAATGACCAACATCGAGAGTTTTAGTTGCCTTGCAAGAGTAAAAGCTGAGCCCCATACCATGCTATGGGCCTAATGCGTTTCCCCGTTAGTTTCCTCCTTTGTAAACCTTGATTTCTTGTTGTGTTACTCACCGTACACTTAGAGTGAGATGGCAATGCTCAAGAAACTCAACAGTTGCACCATGTAAGAATAAGAAGGAGCATGACCCATACAGACAACCACAAACTCGAGACGACCAAAGTGTTTTACAAAAAAAAAAGCTCCAACAAGTTTACCACATGAAGAGATTTTCTTGTTGCTACTTTTAGTCTGTTTCTTCATCTCACTCACTCTATGTTGTCTCTTGAGGTGGCTAAAGCCCAAGTCTTATTTCAACGGGGCTGCAAATTGCAATTTTCATAATACATTTCAGGATACTTATTAGAACTACCTAAACACTTTCAGTTTTTAAAATGTACGTATAATGCAACTGTATTTATTCAAATTTGAATCTAAACTGGCTTTTTTCTGAACTAAACTTTTTGAATTGAATTTTTCCGAAAAAATTGTGATATTCTTATTTAGAAATACAAAAAGACTTGATAAAACCTTCAATAAAAGGATTTGATGATTTACCACTGGAAAATACGATTACTAAGTAATCAGCTGTAAGAACTATTGCCGTGTGACAGCACCTTAATTTTCTCTGTTCCTTTTTTCGCTCTATTAAAAAGTCTATATTTCTTTTATAAAAATTTAAGCAATAATTAAGTAAAGGTGATCATTATCTTTCTTTCTTGAAGTATCTATACTTAGAAAATGATATTTTTAATTCTAACTCTTGATCATTCAATGATAAACCTCTCGCGACTTTTTCTCTCATTTTATTCGATGGCTATACATACAACTAAATGCTCGCCACGATCATTTTATTATATTGGGAGTTTGTGAGAGAACGAGAGGGACACGATGTTGTGTGTATAAAGTTTATGTGCAAAGTGTGTTCGTAAACGTGAGAGAGTTTTGAGGAGCGAACGCATGACGGTGACGGAGTATTCTCAAGTCCCTGATCGTTTTATTATACTTTTGCTGCTCAACAAAACGCCAAGTTGTGACGCTAAAGATAATTTTTATTTAGTTATTGTGTGATACACAAAAAAAGTAAATATTCGCGCTTCTGTTTTAATGCCAATTTCTTCCATCCGCATTGGTGTCTCTATGCGTTTTCTGGTAATATGGAAGTAATAAGCCTCATACGGCAGAGGATAGTGAAGTATGTTGATGATAAAGTTTTTCTGTGAGAGTGACTGAGTAATAAGAGTGGTGCTAAATGTTTTAAACTTGCCCAATTCGGGTATTTATTAGGAAAAAGCGATATATTTTGCGTTTGTGTGTAAATTAGAATAACAAGAAATAATATAAGTTAGAAAAAACGTTATTTACAAAAGAATTTCCCACAAAAAGAAAAACATAGTGTGAAGTGCAAAAAGAATATTTTGATTTATTGCTCAAAAATTATTTCATCCGTAATTTTCCTCGTCGTGTTTGTGCCAAACGCTTACAAGGTACATAAACATAAAAAAGAACTTTACGATTATTTTAATTTTTCATGTCGTTAAAGTTGTTTAAAGTTTGAGACGGAAAAAAATTAATACTTATATATCTCTTAACACAGTTTAAGTGGTGGCAAGAGGAAAATATTCTGTGGCAGGGACATAAATAAATTGAGTGAAAATGCGCATTTTTTTGCAATGAATGCAGAAGAGTGTGAAAGAGGAAAACAGTGTTGAATTCTGTGTGAGAAAAAAAGCATATTTTCGTGATTATGCTCAAGCAATCAAGGATTAAGTGAGTTGAGAGACAACAGCGTCGAAAGACTTTTTGGGAAATTGGATTAAACCTTTTTTGGAATCGTATGTTTTATTTTATTATAATTTAGATAGTGTTTATCTATTCAGACAACATAAATTTCAATTATAATTTAGATATAGAAAATATTATTTATTTTATTTAATGGGTTAAAGACTCACTGTGGCTGATTTTTCGCTCTCATTCTCTGTACACCTGACATGTATATAGTGAAGTTTTACAAGATTTCCTTTAGTTTTTTTTTGCATTTGCAATGTGTATGTATATGAATTGAGTAATAAATTATTGGGAAAACTCAAGAGTCTATGGGTGATTCATCGTTTGAATGAAAGGAAAGATCGGAACACAGACACTTGCGCAGATCTTTTTTTTATATTTTATACACACTTATGCTGTATTTATACCTCTATCTTCTTCTGTGTGTTGTGATCAACATTTTACATAATGCTCGTGTACATAATTCTTTTCAACTTTTCTGTGTAGCGAAAGACAAGACAGAGGGAGAGAGAGATAGTGAAGAATTACACAAAGTGGTTAAATGACTTATAAACAGCATATATAGGCTTTAATGCAAGTGATTGTATGAATATAGAGTTGGGTGTTTTATATGATTTGGTATATAGCTTTTACTTGTTATTTTTTTATAGTTGATTTTTATTAATGCTTGTAAGTTGATTGTATCGCCGATTATCACGGTGCAAATGACTTATTGGGGTAAGAAATTGCCAAGGGAAATCTATTTGAAAACACATGAAAAACATTGCATGTCAATTGAAGCATTGACTTTTGCAATTTTCAAATTAATCAAGGCACATTGATAAGAAAATCAATTGATAACACACAATTACATACATATGTATATTTTGTGAAATTGATATATACAGTGTATAACTTTGCTTTACCAAGACTACCTCTAAAAGAGAAAAAATCATCAATATCTTAGTCGTTTCCTCTCGACAAAATTTTTCGTAGAAGCCTCATTTACATTTTCAAAGGTGTGTTCTGATTAACTCTTGCCGTGTTCCATCTTCTATTCTCATGTTTCTATACCTCCGCCTGGCTCTCTTGGTGCTTATGTGTGTGATGTGACTAAATGTGATGGAGAGAAGACAAAAAAAGACGAATAAGATAAAAGTACTTTTGGTATATAGAAAGCATTTATGTAATGTTTGATTTGAGTGTACAAAAACCGGAGACAGGGAGAAGAACAACAAGTTATAACCATGTAGTGGCGCGATTTTATAAGAACTTCTAATGTTAGACACAATCTAAGCGATGATTTCTAAATTTATACAGTAGCTTCTTGGGAAGAGTTTCTCTGATTAGTTGCTTCTTTAAATTCAATTCATCGACTGATATATGATGTGCAGAAATGGAAGAATCTAGTTTTATTTTCCCAAGATAAAGCATCTAAATTAAGCAATTAGGAACATTAAAATTTTAATTTTAATGACTTCTCGGTGGAAAAATTTCCTATTGATTTGGAGAGTCTTACTTGAAAAAAGTTTAGGCTTGGCGGAGTGCCCCGACACGTTGCATTTCGGGAAGAGGGAGTTAACTGGTCTAAGAATGGTCTAAAATTGGAAATTGAAAGACCTTTCAAATGAGTATCCACATGATGGGGTTAAGACTCGAGAACGAATTCCGGTTTAAAACTAGCTTAAACCCGGATTAAGTTTAAACCAGTTTAATATTGTAGGAAATTCAAAGACATTTCCAATAAATACCCATATGATGGGTTTGGGGGGTTTGGGGCGAGTAAAACCCTCGAAAAGAGATTGACCTTTAAAAACCGTTAGACGGAGTATGGAGGTCATTGGCATGTATGAACGAAAAGTGCGTCTAGTGAATCTACAAAACATATGTGGACATGAAAAAAATCGTTAGAGCTGTTTTCGAGATATACCAAAAAAACATGTTTTTATAGGGGATAGGGGGGCTTTTATAAAAATGAAGGGCCTGGTCCTGATCCCTGGGTCGACTATAGGGGGGGGGTCCCCCGAAAACCCGAAGTCTATCTGCAATCGTTTGGCCTCCAGATCAAACAGACGGATAAACGGATAATCAGATAAACATTTGGATTCCAGTATTGCCATTTTTGTATCGGGCAATAAAATCTGAAAAATAAGCGTACACAAAAATTTAATACTTTCCAATCCAAACTTGTTTAGGATCGTTTTGACTGACTTTTCGGTATAAAAATTGATTTTCATTAACACTTTTTTCTTCACTAGAAATAGGAAACACGGTTTCTGATGTTTCAAAGCTTAATTGTTCTATTCTAAACATTCGATGAGTTTTCGTTGAAATACGATGTTAAAATAAAAAAAGCTAAAAAAGCCTAATTTTTTT
Source organism: Phlebotomus perniciosus (assembly GCA_918844115.2). NCBI lineage: Eukaryota > Metazoa > Arthropoda > Insecta > Diptera > Psychodidae > Phlebotomus > Phlebotomus perniciosus. The sequence continues at coordinate 12,390 of CAKKOB020001120.1, read as the reverse complement.
TAATAGTGAAGTGAAGTGAAAAAACAGGAAACGGGGTTTCTGATGTTTCAAAGCTTAATTTTTTCTAAACCTTCTGTAAAATCTAATTTTCACAAAATTTGTTTAGAGTTTCTGAAGAAGATTTACAGGATTTTGTAAGCTTTTTGGAGGTTATGTAAAAATTTCAAAGGATATCTTCTGAAGAAGTTTTTAGGATTTTGCAGGTTTTTTATACGCATTTTTTAAACAAATTATCTAAAAAATCTTTATCTAAAATTTACTTTATAAAGGGCATATCAGGTTGGGACATAGGCTTTATGAAACTTCCCTCACCTCCCCTATCTGGTACCTTCCATCTAAAATTTCCCTATTTTTTGACTTTAAAGTTTTTGGCTATAAGATGAAGCGATTAATGATGGGAATGATAAGGATGGTGTCCTCTATAACTTTGGGGTATGAAATGCCCTCACTTCCTCTATCTGGTATCTCTAATATTAATTTACCCATTTCTTTTTTGTACAAGATTTTGGAGAGTTCTAAAGATTTCTTTTAACTTGCGAATTTGATTCTCTTTCTGTTTTTGGCAGCCAATTAAGGATGGCAGCTCTGAGTCGAAACACCGCTTCAGTCGCCCAGGATTTTCATAATGCGGGGGGCGGAGACAAGTTGATTGTTCCACCATCGCTGGCCATACTTGGCAGTCTGATGGAGCAGTTCATGATGCAGCAGCAGCAGCAAGTGAGATGGGAAGAGTCCAATGGTGATGGGAATGAGGAATCTCATGATCAGACGTGTGGAGACTCTTCAGGAGCAATGAGTAATTCGCCTCCCGCGATAACACACTATCAGACAAAGAAGAACAGACGACGTTCATGTCATGACAAGGAGAACACCAATTTAATTCCTCATAAATGTGACAAATGGGATGAGATGTGGATGAAGGAGATTATAGGTATGTATCAGGCGCATCTAAGCGCAATGAAGCGCCGATCGCCCAAGAGGCGAACAACCGAGGAGAAACGGACAAGGAAGCAACTTCAGCCACGCAAGATTCCCCAGACGGACACCACGAATGTGGCCAAGATCCGCGATAAACATCTCACGCGGCTGGTGTCGCGTCAAAAGACCTGCCAGATATGTGTATATAGGCACAAGTGCGTCGTGATGCCCTTCCATTCGAAGGCATCACTCATACTGCACACGCTTTGGCGCCACAGCGATCGCCGCTTTTCATGTTCCACCTGCCATGAGTCCTTCACTAAGCGATATAAGCTGCTCCTTCACCACCAGATCACACACAAGAGACGGACATTTAAGCTATTTAAGCACGCCAGGAACACATAAAGGGAGAACAGAGATCAAATCAATTTAGTCCGACTGATGCGAGTCTTTAAGTCAGAAAGGGAAGTTTTTTGTGAGGAAGGACTCGTTGGAGTAAGTTTCATGAGTTTTTGCCCTGAAATGAATTCACTTTTAATTTTTTTACTGAATTTTTAAGCTAAATGAGCTACTGAGAAGAGAACTTACTTCTTAGCTTTTATTTGTTAAATTAAATTTTACCTTTGCAGAATTATTTTCATGATATATTGAGAAGATGAGATTTTAGGAGAAATAATCCAATAATCCTGTTCAATAATATTAAATGAACAGAATGTTGCAATCTCGCAGTAAAAAAAACTCATCGAGGCTTATTAAATAGGATAGCTGGGACTGAGGGTCTTGGAAGGGTAAAAGCTCATCCAGAGGAAGACTTTCTTAAGGCGCTGTTCAGCTGGAGAAATGCTACTGGGGCATGCTTATGGCTAATCTCAGTTACCACAAGACTGCCCGTCCATAGATGGCGCTAAATATAAAAGCGATATCGACTCGGGGTACAACTGAAAATGAAGAGTCAGTCAGGGATCACCAGTCGAGCTGAGAGATTAAATTCTCCAAAGGCCAGAGATTAAGCTTGATCGGAGGATTTCTAGCAGTCCAAGGGCGCCTCAGCATGTTTTGCTATACTTATAGTCTCTGGATTGCTTCAAAAAAGTCCACAAAGAACTCCAAAATCACTAAAAGAATATTTTAAAGCATTTTCTAATGATTTCCACACATTCTTTCGAAGAAAAAACATTTTTGCGATCAGTCGTCTCGCGTCAAGTAGAGAGAAGGAGGTTGGGGATTCATTACGAGGTGGGGTTCGTGGGTCGAGTGTGCCCCATTATTACTACAGCAATGCTTAGCCACCCCTGTCCCCTAGTGTATTTTACGTGGTTTGCCCTTTTGGGGGGGGGGGGCTACACCAATAAATTTGCCTTTTTAAATTGTTCAGTATAAGGTGGAGTCTTGACTCCAAGGAATGTCTTGACTTGGGGAACGGTTCAATGAAAACTCCTAATTATAGAGCTTTTTGACTTTTGAAAATCCGCAATATGACTAAAACTTAAATTGCACTCAATGTCTGAAAAATTGCTGTTGTGATGTTTCCACTGAGTATATAAAAATATACTTCAGTGAAGAAGTATTTCCCATCATTAGTGCATATAAACGGCACCCATTTTTAGAGTTTAGAGTTGGTCATTCTATTTCACCAATAACATGAGAAAATTGACTAATTAGTAGGAACTGAAGAGAGCGGTCCATGCATTGTGAGGACTGCGACCCAAAGGATAACGGTCCTCCATTAATGCACTACTAGAATGTGATCTCAGTATCTGATTCAAATGAAAGAAAAATGGGATGGAGGGGTGCAGCTGATCCTAATCGGGATCCGGCAGCCTACTTTAATCTAATTCAAGTCGATGATCAACTAGGTATAATATTTTCCTGAATATTTTATTCTTCCTGAATCCGAATTAAACAATAGGTGTTCTCAACTGCCCCACTTGAGTGTCCGAAACTGCCCCTCGAACAAATTTCGGACGTATTAATTTCTTTAAGAAGTTATTCTAACGAAATACTAGTTAAACCCAGTTTGAAAAAGCTCAAAAGTGGCTCGATTCAATGTAAAAACTTAAGATCCTTCCTCAGAGAAAGTCCTTACAGTCCATAAAGAACTCACCGCTGACTCGTGAGAACTTTTGCATCAGTCGAGAAATCAACACAAGTATTTAAGATGTGAAGAAATAGAGAGTAGAGATGAATGTGTGCGGGATTTTTGGGTAGGGAGGAAAATTCATATAGTAATTAAACTATTAAAGTATAAAGAATATATTTAAGAATTATGAGAGAGAGGGATATAATAATGTATTAACTTGTAAAAGTGAGGAGAAAAAAACCCATGATATTTAACAAAAAAAAATATGACATCAACACGTAGGAGTATAAATAGAATTTCTAAGTGGAAGGACAAATATGGAAGTTCTCAAAGAAAGTAGAAATGTGACGATAAAAGACAATTGCTAAAGACATTTTGAATGTATATATAGGAAAATGCTATACTTTAATCTACCCCCCCCACATTTAGACATTTAATGAGTTTATCCACCAATATTTTACTTTATGACAAAGGCATTTACGAGAAATCTCAAATTTTTCTTCTTTTTTTTGGGTAATTATGAGAAATCCAGAGGATTTTTTAGTGATAATAATGTTTTTTAGTTTCTTAGGGATCTTTTTATTTCGTCGGAGAAATTGCGTGAAATGTAATCAGCACAACGAAGTGTAATTGAAAATTAATTGAAAAAAGCACTTTTCAAATCAACTGATATCGCGAATTGGCTTTATTTCCTGTTTTTTTTCGGGTTTATTAGTCAACAAACTGAGCGTTCCAGTCGTCCACGGACGCATCATAGGCGGCCTGGAAGAAGTTCCCAGCCACAATCTCGAGTCCATATCTGGCCACGAATGTGTCCAGAGCGAAATTGCGACGCAGCGAGGCGTTTGTGGTGGGAATTCGGGGCTCATTGAAGAGTGTCCGGCCGTCCCGTTGACGGTAGAGCAAGTAGATGTAGCGATGATAGCCAGAACTCTGGGCTGGCCCAGCTCCCACGTACTCAGCCACAGTTTCGCCGACATGCAGTGCGTGGGAGAACCGGTGTCCGGGCACATTCACCGCGAGGAAGTGCAGGAAGTTGGCCTCGGTGGGATTTGTGGGATTCGGGGCGTCAGGGTTGATCATGACAATTGTGTAAAAGTCCCTCAGACCAATACCGCACAGAACACACTTTACCACAGCCGGTGAATTCCTCACGGAAGTCGGTGTGAGTTCCTGTCCGAGAGACACACGATTGAAGTTCTGATAGATCACTTCAAGTTGTCGACGAGGCGCTATAGGAATCACATTGGGCACAATTTGAGACGCCCGGAAGATTCCCGGAACGTCGGGACCGAAAAAGGCCGATCCCGCTGTAAAAACAGCTAAGAAAATCGCCAAAGAAAGACTCTTCATTTTGCGCGCGCGAAAGACTCTGGTGGAAAAAGGCGCATCCCAAGGGCTTTTATAGAAAATGATAAGAGATAAGATGAGTTTTCGTGAAAAATTCCGGGGGATTGACTGAACAAATACGGGACGCTCACTTAAAAATGATTCATGACAATTTAATTTTACTTGTACAATGGCAATTTCCCACATGTTGTCTCTCCTACAATTAATTAATAAAAGAATGTGTAAATGTTATAATTTCACTAAGAAAAAAAAAATAAAGAGGAAGAATGTAATAAACAATATTGTCTTTGCATTATTTTATGAGTTTTCAAAGAGCTTTTGAGGATTCTTCAGGTAAATATTATTTGATTGTTCAAATAATATGAAATGCAGCAGCAATGAAACAGCGAAAAGGAGGGAAAAGCAAGAGTGAAACAAAGGTGAAACATTTAGAGTGAAACAAAAATCTTCCCTATTGCAACATATTTCATGTTTTTTATGCTGAGTGGCTAGTGAAACATCTCAACGATAGTGAAACAAGATAAAACATTTTACAGTGAAACAAAAAGTATCATTTCATGTTCGAATGAAACATTTTGGATAAAGAATGGAAGCATTGTGTCTTGGATATAAGTGTGTCAAGGATAACTTTTGTGGAACTTGTGGAATTTTCACTGGAAATTCATGAAATTCTTTGCAAATGCTCATAAAATAAACCTGCTAAAGCAATGAAGCTTTTTCAATGCAGAAATTGATAAACTGCTCTAAATTGGGAGCAATCCTTGTTCTACATTTCTTGTTTTTTTGGGTGCTTTCTCAGAATGTTGCAGGGATGGTGTTTCACCAATCTTAAAATTCTGTTTCTTTGGAAATATTTTAGGATTTGGTATTCGAAGCCCCTTCGCTATGAGAATGTCTTTATTTGGCCTTTAATTCTTGAATATTTTCCAAGCACTTCTGGAGGTCCTTAATTAGTATTTCTTTAAACTTCAAGAATTTTTTTTATTTTCACAAATATTAGCATTTTCTCTTGGAGCATTTTTATTAAATTCCGCTTTCTTCTTTCTCCAAGATTACCTAATATTTAAAAATTGCAGGGAAAAGCTCTCAGAATCCTGTAAAATTTTGCAGTCATAAATTTTGAGAAAATCCTTAGTTTTTTCCCCTTTTACCGTTTTCTGTTTTACTTGAATTTTGTTGATTTTACCTGGAATTTAAAGACTTTCTCATTCTCCTGGGAATATGGGGATATTTTCACTGGAAAACTATAGAAAACATCTGCAATTTCTCCTCTTCGCCTGTAAAGGATTCTGAATTTCACTAGAATAAATCCAGATCGAATTGCTTAATCACTTCTCACGCCCAATTGATGAGCAATACTCCAATAAATTCGATCTATTTGTCTTTCAATGACGAACATCAAACCGTCAAAAGCGAACCTTCTATTACTCAGTTCGCATTCCTCCGTTGCGCCTCAAAAAAATCCAATCAGTATCGAATTTATGATTTTTTTTATTTATTATACTACAATCGGCAGTGTTACATAAGTAGTGAATGAGGGGCTAAAATGTATTACTATAATCGCCAAAAAATTCTCATTTAAATATCCTCCTAAATAAACATGACAACAAATGCGTATATGGACTAAAAGATTTCGCGCACTCACCTCTAGCGTCAGTTGTCCGGAGCGCCCCCCTCGCCAGCCCATGGCCAGTCCTTCCCTTTCGGCCGGAACTTGGATGCTTTGTGCAATTTAGACCCCGACGGTCCATCCTCAGCGCCCTGAACAGCCGCATCGCCCTCAATCCCGAACTCCCACTTGCGTTCGCGGAACTTCTTCTTGTAGTGCTTCTCCGTGCGCGACTGGCGCTGATACTTGAGCGGGATGTTGAGCTGCTGTTGCAGCTGAGACGCCCTGGCGGCGGCCGCTGCGCTCTGCGGAGGCGGCGTCAGGCTGGGACTGGGTGTGTGAGGCAACAACTCCTCCCCGAATCCCGGGGAGATGTCGCACGTCGTCGCCACAGACTCTGTGGTCGTGACGGACAGAGATGACGTCGAGGAGGCCTTCACGGTCGCCATTTGGGGCTGGTGGGTGGATTTGGAGTCCCCATAGTGGGGTGAACCATCCTTGCTGGACGGCAGTGATGCCTCCTCAATAGACCTCCGTGTCTTGTCCAACTCTATCGAGGCGAAAGCCACCAACTTGTCGAATCCACAGCGAACTCTATCCTGCCAGTGACTCTCATCATCGAGATATTCTGCAAAGGGAAGGTATTAGGTCTCAGTATTTTATTTTTTGTAAAAATTTCTGGAAAAATAATTCTTTGTAGAATTCATTAGAAAAATCTTTGTGAATTTTCATGAAGAAAGTTGGTCAAAATTTCTAGTAGAAATTTTATTTATTTTCTAGAAGTAACTTCGTAAATTTTCTAGTAGAAACTTCATGAATTTTTTAGAAAAATCTACTTGAATTTACTGTAATGAACTTGTTGATTTTTCTAGAAGAAAAATCGTCAAATTTATAGCAGAAACTTTGTTAGTTTTCTGCAAGAACCATTGTAAACTTTCGAGTTGAAATTTCCCGAAATTTCTGTGAGAAACTGATAGAAATACCTTCGTAAATTTTCTAGTAGAAACTTCATGATTTTAGGAGAAACTTTACTGATTTCTCCGTGAATTTTCTAGTAGAATCATCACGACTTTTCTAAAAGAAACTTCTTGTAATTTTTTGAAAAAATTTCATTAAATTTTTAGAAGAATCTTTCTGAAATTTCAAGAGAAAACTTCGTATTTTTTTAGAAAGTCTCACTTGAATTTACTGTAATGAACTTCTTGATTTTTCTAGAAGAAAAATCGTCAAATTTCTAGACGAAACTTTGCTAGTTTCCAAGAAGTAACTTGGTAAATTTTCTAGCAGAAGCTTGATGAAATTTCTATTAGAAACTTTTATGTTTTCGAGAAGAATTTCGTGAATTTTCTCATGAAGTTTCTACCAGAAATTTTCGAAATTCTAGAAAAACTTTACATTGCACGTTTTCTAGAAGAAACTCTTAAATTTCTTGAAGAAACTTTGCTAATTTTATTGAAGAATCTACTTGAATTAATAGAAAAAACTTAGTATTACTAATTTCTAGTAAAAACATTGTAAATTTTCAAAAAGAAACTTCGTATCATTTATAGAATAAACAATAAGTTAAATATCTTATTGAAATTAACCATTTTATCTATTACTTTATAACTATTAAAATCTTAAACGTTAACAAGTTAGAAAGAAAATTCCAGTAGATCCGCAACCTTTCTAACAGAAATCTACCTTTTTTTCTTCTAGAATACCAAACAATGATCAAACAGCAAACTCACCATCATCCTGCCTGCGTCCCTTTTGCTTCTCATCCATCACTCCGTAGTTCGTATCTGGACTGATTGTTGAGTCCAACGATGCCGACTGACGGTCGCAGTTGATGTATGGCGGAGCCACATCTGCCACATTCCTGCTCGTGGCGGCTCCTTGGAAGAAGATCAGCGGTGAATCCTGTTTCACATCCTCCTGCTTTATCTGAATGGGCTGCAGGTCCATCGGCGTCGCCTCTTGCAACTCCCTCACATGCGGATCACTCTCCTGCTTGATCTGCAGCGAAGCGATGACGCGCGCCTGCAGAGATGCTGCTAAACCCTCAAGAGGTGGATGTGGAGGTCCCTCCGGGACCGTTGTCGCTTGACTACTCGCTGCCTCTGCGTACGTCAACTTCCTCTCAACAGCCGCCTTTGCCGCCGCCGCCGCCTGTTCCCTCTTGCTCGCCTGACGCGCCTCCTGCTCCGTGATTCCACTCATATTAACCGCCGCATTAATAATGCACTGATTGGAGATCTCAAGTGTCCTCTCGATCTCCCCATTCACCAGATCCCCAATCGTCTTGGACGCCCGATGCAGATTCACCGGTGACTGCTGAGCCGTTCGCTCCTGATTGAGATGACGCCTCAGGGCGATCTTTGCTGGAGAGACTTGCGTGTAATCCGGCTGCATGGGATACACAACCCCCCGGTGTCGCGGTGAGAAGGTGTTCCTCGCCACTTCCGGTGTCATTCGCTCCTCCACTCCTTCGTGCTGTTGTTGCTGACTCAGATACACCTGATACGCCGTCGAGAAGGACTCAGCGGCTGTCTTCTTCATCTGCTGCCCCTGAAGTGCTGTGAATTTGCCCGATTCCTGAATCAGATCCGCCACTGGGATGATCTCCTGGGCAGCTGCCTCCTGCTCGGGTGTCTGAATGACACTTGTCGACTGTTTCACCGTTGTCTGTTGCGCCCTCCTCAACTCCTGATCCTCATTCAACACAGAAGTAATTATACTCTTGAGACGATCCTCAAAATTCACCACTTTGGGAGATTCATGCATCTTCAGCGATGGAATGGCAGCTGCAGACTTGGTGGGAGGAGGTGGAGGAGGATTACCCAGAATCACGGGTTGTGGTGGCTTAGCATATACAGGCGCCGGCATGAGTTCACTATCCTGTTTCACTTTCTGCTTCTCCTTGGGTTTCGGCTTTGACAACTTTCCCGCCTCAATTTTCCTCCCCGTTGCGAGAATCTTCTGTGCAAGAATCTCTGGATTCTTCTCATCAATCTTCCCAACATCCGGCACATCTGGCCACTCATGCATCCTCATGCGATTCGCCCGGGAGCGAGATTTGGTGGGTGTTTCGGCATTTGGCACACACAACATATTCGGATTTTGACTCATTATCTCCTTATTCTGCCTCACTGTCTTCTCCAGTCGCCTTATCTCCGCCTCCACCGTGGACATCTGACTGTAGATCCTCTTCCGCTGGGCAAAGGTGTTATCAATCTCCTTCAGCACGAGATCATAGCTGACCGCCCTTGTCAGATCACTCTCCTTCACCTGATCACTATAGCACTCCGCCAGCTTCCTCACTCGCCCCATCACCAGCATCTTCTGCTCCATCTCGATGCTGCTCACCTGATTCTGCAATCTCGTCGCTGTGGCCTGCAACTCCTTATGCCTCCCCACGATCTCCTTCGCCTTGGACAGCAAATCATTCTGACTGCTCGTGCTAATCCCCAACTCCTTCATTCTCGCCTTCAGCAACGCCACGCTATCGTCAATCAACACCCTGATTTGCTTCTCCAGCTGATTCGCCCTATTCAACAGCTTCTTATTCCTCTCTCTCTCCCTCTCAATTGTCGCCGTGAGATTCTCCTTGTAGCTGGGCGTTCTCATCTGCTCCAGTGTCTGCATGAACTGATTCCTGAACATATCCAGCAGAATCTGCAGCGCATACGGTGTCTCTCCCGGTGCCGTTGGAATCTCCAGCTCACTATGCTCCATATTTCCCGTCAACGATGTCAACTGCTGATCAATACAGCCCGGAGCCGGTGGCAATTTCTTGCCCAGCATCTCCACAGAAGTGCTAAGCAGTGTTTTACTATGCAACAAATCCAATCCCACAATCTTAATACTCTTCCTCTGTTTCCCCTTCCTGATCCTCCCGCGCTTCTTCGCCTGCTCCAGATTCACAGCATTCTTCTTCCTCACAATCTTCTTGTTCTTCTTCGTCTGTTGCTGTGGCTTTTTCTGCGAAGCCCCACGTGAGCTGCTGTTGTAACTATCCTCCTCAGACTGACTACTCTTGTCCTTGCTGCTGCACCAATCACTCCACGCTCGTCTCGTTGTCGGTCCCGTGACCTCAGCATCTGTATCTGATGAGGAGTCATACAACACCTTCCCAGCACTTCTCTTTCCCTTCTCCCTAGCACTCGTGCGCGTCCCCGCGACAGGGGGAAAACCATAATCCGTATCTGTGGCCTTTTGATTCTTCAATCGCTGGAAATACTTCTCCAACTTTGTCCTATCAATCACATGCAGATAGTAGGAAACGGGTTTACCCGTCCAGGAGACACTTCCTCTCAACGGTGACATTTCCGTTACATGCATGATCGTACCAATGTCCGAGAGATTCCGATCCGTTATGCGAAAATTGATGGGACAGAAACTCTTTGATGAAACAATCCTCGCTCCATCTCTCAGATCTGCAAATCTCTCCTTCAGCTGATGATCAACATGTGGGCCAAATGCAAAGTTGTTGACAAACACCACAGTGGCTGAATTGATCATCTCACGATGTTCATCCGCCAGGAAGTCACCCTTGATCAAGCGATAGTCACCGTAGCGCTTCCCAAACCACTTCATCCACAACTTAAAATTATAATCCATGCTTTCGGCATAGCGCGATGGGAATTCAGCTCGTTCGATCCCCAAACAGATCTTTGTGTGTGTCGCTGCGGCCATCTGCAGCACCACCTGACCCACTCCAGATCCCAAATCAATGAACACATCATCCGGTGAGATGTCAATCTGCTCAATCATCTGACACACGAGATCATAAGACGTCTCGCCGTACACTTCCGGCGAGAATGGCTCATACTGGTTGAGCTTGTCCGGATCATCCACTGACCCATTGTACACCTGCTGCAGGATGTGTTTCAGCAGCCCCTTCGTTGGTGTCTTCCCCATTCGCTGCTCAAACGCCCCCGCCTCCTTCTCAGCCCCAATAATCCGGCCAATCATCTCGTTGTACGTGTCACAGAGCTTCGACATGGAGTCATAGCACGTGGTCTTCACCTCGGCGAAGTTGATCCGTTCATGGGCCACCTTGGAGTGCGCGATGTCCTCAAACACCCACCGGATGGTCTCAATAATGTCAATGCCACAATCATGTTTATCCGATCCCGTTCCAATTTGCAGGGGCCACGTGTACACCAGCGGCTCCCCACCGGCAGGAGATTGTAGCATGAGGCTCTTCTCACCCCCCGCCAGCATCCGCCGCGACTCTAGACCCCCTATTGCACCTACAAAGAGTGACTGTTTAGCGTCTGCCCATCCAAACAATACATGTTGCATCTTCACTTAACACCCTCTCTCAGCTCACCTTTCAACTTTACGTCCTGCATTTCCACCTCAATGTATGCCTTGATGATTGATGAACTGATTATAACACTTTTTATCCGTGGATCACAACATTTTTCTACACTTTATTACCATTTTCGCGGGGTGAAAATGATGTATTGAACAACTATTTTGACAGCCATTTATTTTTCGCACTGACTCCCACAGGGCAGCCAACTGAGGCGAGTGAAACATATTCGAAATTTCGGAAAGGGTAAAAGTTCGAAAAAAGGTAAGGTAAAATCGCGCATGAGATATGAGATTGTCATGCGAGCCAATAACACTTACCTCCTCACGACTAAACAGGAAGTTTCTAGAGTTTCTAAAATGTTTGATGGCAAATTTATTATGACTTTTCGATGTGTAATGAACAGTAAAAGGTGGTCCCTGAACCGCAGTACATACTCTGAAAAAAATGTTTGGTAAAAGTTTGTAAAAAAAAGATAACTTCCTATAGAAAATTACAAAAGATTTGTAAATGACTGTTCCAACAAAATGTTTGTAAAAATTTGCTCATTTTTTGTAGAAATTTTGTAATTTCTAAATTTACAACCTTTTTACAGAAAATTTGTAACATTTTGAAAAGATTTGTAATTTTCGTAATAACACAAGATGTTTTGATTTTTACTCCCTCCGTGTTGTGGCTCTAAAGGTGCACCACTAAATGCATTTTTTTAGGTTATGGGTCACGATCTGTCATTTTTTTCACATAGGCGGGGAATGGGTGACGTAGATAGTTTCTGACGTCACTAGTTGTATTGGTTCACCCTATGAGCGTCAAAACATCTTGGGAGTAATGTACCCTGTGACTTTACATTATAGGGGATAGCCCCCTCCACCCCCTTTGGTACTTTCCATACAAAGTTTTCATATTTTCGACTTTTTATCAGCAAAATCAATTTATTAGATCTAATTCATTACCCAAACTACGCAAAGAGAAGCGCGAAGCGCCTCGTTTTCAATAAAATATAAATTTCCTTCAAGTGGGAGTTGGCAAACGAGTGAAAATTTACCATTTTTTTTTATCATTATAGATGTTGCACTGCACGCGTTGCTCGTGCCCAAGATGTTTTGACGCTCATAAGGTGAACCAATACAA
>CAKKOB020001119.1:0-27434 GCA_918844115.2 Phlebotomus perniciosus | reverse complement strand
TCGAAGTTAGAAACCGTTCGAAGTTACATGCTCCCTCATTGTAATGGAGTTTTGGCGATTTAAAATTAGTCAAAAGCGGACTTATTTTAAGTCGTTTTTTGATTAATTTCTTTTTGAATCCTTTAAATATTAGGTACGATTTACTGTTTTCTTACTAAATCCTAGTCACTTTCACGACTTAAATTTACAATTTCTACCGGCAAAAAGTCGATGGATTTTCCTGAGTACAATAGTCAGAGGATAAAAACATCCCCCACAAAAGACATTTCGAAAACCCGAGAAACATTTGTAAGTGCAGAAAGGACACTACACACACATTCTTGGATGGAGAGTGAAAAATACCCCCAGAAACACAAATCATAACCACCCCATTTACAACATGGAATAAAGTGGCAATAAAAAGCAGACATTCACCAGCCATTTTCAACCCCTTGTCCTTTCTTCATCTGCGTCCTTCTGGACGTTTGGGTAGAGAAATGGTGTGGGAGTTGATTAAAATTTCAATCCCAGGGAAGATTTCTCGGTAGTCTTGAGGTGTTTTTCTTTTGTTGTAATAAAAAGGTATTACACTTAAGATTGTAATCAAATAAAATCGCAAAAAGTGGTCAAAGTTCTCGCGTTCAATGCGTTTTCTCTTGCGGAATGATATTGTGCCATTGCGGGTGTCTTTTCCAAAAAAGGAGAATTTCATGAGAGATCGTGATCATAAAAGGGCGCGCTATTTTTTGGGGGGAGATTCTATACTGAGGGTTGGGAGGCAAAAGATGCCAGTGTGAGCACGATAATAATAACACTAATAATAATAATAACTCGAAGGAAAAGAAGCATCACATTGAATCGTTATGACTGTGGCGTGTTTTTCTCACATCTTGTATACGTTTTTCTCTTCCCTGGGTGAAGGACACAAAATCCCTATGTTGGGGTGGTTGGGTGTGACAGAGGATCGATGAGGACACAGGAGAATGTATAAGATTCCATATTACAAAGCGCCTATATAATCACGAAATAAACTTTTATGCGTTTCCATTTTTTTCTTCTCTCTCTCACTTTTTTTCCGAAGGATAAAATCGTGAATTTTTTTTCTCCTTCTGTTGCAACTTTATTCGTCACACATGCGACTCTCAACTTGTTATGTGTGTATCCAATTGAATATGGCAAGCTGATGGGGTGGGAGTGGGTGAGGAGCTCCATGAAAAGCACCATCACCACAAAAAAAGAAGCATCGAGATATGGTAAAAAGGGACGAAGAACAATAAAATTTCGGACGCACATCACGTATTAAAATTACCTTCGTATATGAATGTTATTTATATTTATAAGCTCTTTGGTATCCACACACCCTCTCCGCGATGCCTTTTTTCTCGGGATATCAAACCACAAACCCACGTTTCGATTTTATAGTGGAATCGTGGGCGAGGGTGATTGTAAACACGAGGCGGGGGCAGAAAAGGAAAATTGGAAATCGAATATGAAAACAAGAAAAATTATTACATGAATTTTTACCATCACTGAAAATTTTACGGAACTTCTTCACAAATTGGGGACACCAGAAGAGTCCTTGCTGAGGAGAGAAATTATCCAATTATTCTGACCACATCAAATCATTTTCACAACACTTGTTCGCGCGGTCCAATTTTGAGGGGGGTCGAACTTAAAACCTCCCCTTGTATCTGAAGGCTCTCCTTATTAATTCTGATGAATATTTTTTGGAGTGAATTGAAATGGAATACTCGAGAACAGCCACTGATCCTGTACACTGTAGGACCCTCATTGGCAAACTAAAATCTCGCAGCTTGTTCGAGTGTTTCATTCACGAGGGTTTTTCAACCCCCTTTGCTTTTCACTCTTCATTTTTTCCGCGCGAATATTTAATTAGGCGAGTCTCGTGATGAGAGGAGAGAATATATAAAGCTCGCAAGAGAGAAGCGCATTTTCTCTCTTTCCACAATATTTTCCATGTGAAATGGAAATCTTCGGTCTATCCCTCATTGTGTGTCCTTTTCCTCAGTGACGAGTAAAAAAAATATAAAGTGAAAAATATTGCAGACATAACGCCGTTATCCACATCGCTGGACCATGAAATCCGTTTTATATTTATTTGATATTTTGGCCAGGGATCCACTCCTTCGGGTCCCCCGGTTCAATATCCGTAGAGTCACTGTCGGAAGAGGAGATTCAATTTAATATATTGTGATCATCATATCTTTCCAATATATTTCTTCCCCTTGACTCCCTTTTAGGATGTTTCCTTGTCCTCTCTGGCTTAGGATTTCTTCGGTGTGTGTTGTGTCTTGGGCAAAGAGGAAGAGGAGACACGCAATGGTTCAATGGACCGTTAATAAATCAATAATTTGCTTCAATTTTCCCGAAGATGGATAAAAAGTAAGGTTGCGGAGGGACGAAGAATTTTTTTTCCTCAGCAACTGAGGCGTAAATGTTGTGGATGAAAATTGCGATATATCCCTTCGGTTTGCATTCGAATTTTGCGTTATTTTCTTATGCCACATCATTAGATAAGGAAATTCGGACGGAGAATGGCAAAATTGGATTAATTGGACCAAGTGTTGGGGTCTTTTTTACCCTTATGTTTTTTCTTCCTTGTTTGAAAAATGTGCATAAGGTTAGATTGAATTTTCTCGGTTCGATTCCTTCATAAATTTGCATTAAATTAAGGTTAGGGGGTTTATTTTGGTTGTTTTTTATTCAAATCCACAAATTTTCAAATTTGAATGAATATTTCTCCAACGGAAAACTAATTTAAATTTGAATATTTTAAATTACCGTCTTTTAGTAAGCCATTTATGATTTTATCATGCAGTTTTAAGCCTCTAAAGCTTTATTTTTGGACCATCTCAGAAAATCCTCGTCAACAATTTATGGTCGGCAAGAGCCTAATCCATGTATAGAATTTTTGATTAGAAAATCTTTTCTGATGGGAAGAAATCCGGCGATAAAGGGAGGATTAAGCGTCCACAGCGGCCATCACTGAAGAGCAATGGAGTCGACCAATAGTTTGAGGGGTGTTGCAATGAATTGGGTGGGCGTTTGATATGAAAAACGAGTGAGATTTTCCCTTTTTCCTGTATGTCCGCAGAATTTTTTTTCCCAATCTCTACGCACTTTTACGCTGAGGGGTGGCAAAAATATAAAGGCGCGCGCTCACAATCCATGTGGATTGTGAGGGTGAACGTTGATGCGAAAGAGGGATGAAATTTATGACTGGGTGGATGCCACAGATAATAACAATGAGGAGAGATTTCATGTGTGAACGAGATGGAATTTGTCAGAGTGGTGGAAATGGACGTGAAAATGTTTCTTTTCTCAGTTGCTTTATACCTTTTGCGAGATGCTCTTGTTCCATCCTTGGGATATTTATGAGGGAATAATTGAGATATTGATAGAGGAATTTCCATTATTTGATTTTCAATGTACATATACCTTTCACTGCAATTTCTCATAGATGCGAGAGGAAGAAGGCGAAAAAAACGAGGAATTCCAGGAGCATCTAGGCAGGAAATTCCAATTTTATTTCATTTCATATCTTTTCTATCCAACATTATACATTTTGTTGGTACTTACATCGTTGGAAACATATTTTCCCAATTTTCCACCAGCATGGGCATAAGATACATTCACAAATGTAGTCCCTTATACCCATCCCTCCCGGGGTGGGCGGAAATCAGGGGTGGAGGGTGAGATTCTCTGGAAAGTGGGATGTGTATGTGATGTATTGAAGAGGCTTTCACCTTCTTCCTGGGCTTTTTTTTCTTCTTCTTCCTCCCGAAGGGTGGGTGTAGAAAGTAATATGGACATGAATTTTCACAATCCAGAATCCCTCTCTTTATCCCACATCTCCTCTGAACATTGAGTCGTCCAAAGTCTTGGTGAGTTGGTTGGAAGGGTGAACCATCCCTCCCACACCCACTTGGCTTTTGCTCTCCCAACTCTGTGTTTCCTCATCCATTGGATAGTATCGATATCTATTGGAAAAGGTATTTTTACCGTATATATTCGCATCCTTGGAGGAGAGAGATCGAACATATATACAAGAAACGACCTGAGGGATGAATTCCGAACATTATTCCGTTTCCTTGTAATATCTTTCACTGCAAGATGGGATGATGTGAGGTCTGAGATGGAGATATTACCTCCATACAGTACAAAGAGATTCACTCACCATTCTGGCTATGGGAATCCCTTGAGAAACTCTCTGTGTGGTTCGATAAAGTCTATCTTTTTTTTAGTATTATTTTCCCAGTTGATGAGAAAGTGAACAATTTTTCACCCACTGTGTCCTCTGAGGAATTGTATAAGGACTCTTCCTTTACTTGACCTCTGGAATCCTTTTTGAACTTGTCTGTTGAAAGGCAAAGAATTCCCCGGGAAAATGTCAGGGATGAGGATTGTCTGTGGCACTCAAAGAGACGTGCTATTTGCTATTTTCCAATTTCACGTGATATTGAAGCGAATTTAGCAATGGGATGCACACAAGAATGGGGATGAAAGAGAGTAATTTATTATTTTCAATTGGAATTGTCCACAATCCACCCTCTTTTCTCAGTTCCTTTCACTCAGATATTTCAATTTCTTGTGACTTGTCTGGTGAATGGTCTCTGTAGTCCATGGAGAAAATCTCCATCTAATTTTGCTGGTATGTTCCAATATTGTCAGTTTGAGTTGAACACTATAAATTTATTTACCATCAGAGAAAATGGAAGGGGCTCATATTGTGGGATGAAAAGCTGACTTTGTCAGTGTTTTCTCATGGCATCTCAATGGGAAAGGTGGAGAGATTTTGTCCATGAGTGCCAATATTTCTTCTCAAGAAGAGGCAAAAGAGTCCTTTGTATTAAAGAAAGGCGCATTTCTTTTCTCTGGTGAATGAATAAGAAGTGAGAAGCACGAATGTCAATTGGTTATAAGGTTTTAACATCCACCATATCTCTCACCTACATGCCAAGAGTATACCCAGAGAGATAGAATGTCCTTTTGTCAATGTGAAGCTCCTCGTCTTTTTCCTCCTTATTTATTTTCCCTCTCGTTTTCCACCTTCATGAGAGTATCATTTGAAATATTTCTTCCTTTAGAGAGGTTGGAATTTTTGGAATTGTACATGTGTGCTACTCACCCTGAGATTTCTCTCGATCCTCCCGACAGTATATGTATGTATAGGGGGAGGGATGGTATAGAGGCGGATTTTGAGGGATTTACGAAACGATGGTAACTTATATCGGACACTGAACTATATTTCACGAGATAACTAAAGGGGTAGATTTACTTGTTTGGATCAAAATCGACATTTTGGGTCTATCAATTGGGTGTGGGTGCGAGTGGGTTGAGATATTTTCCACTGCCATTTCCAAACACTCTCCACGTGCCCTGTGGTGAAAAGTCGAATTTTCCCTCCAACAAATCTCTCTCTCTCCAATACCCTGTCTAGAAATATTTTCATACCACCAAGAAATTCCATGTTAAAGAATCACAAATATATAAATATATAATTTCTCTATCGTTTTTCCAACCCCCCGTCTTTGCCTCTGGAAATGGGAAAAGTCAGCCAATGTGAGGGTGATTTAATTTCCTTTCGTGGTAGAGGAAAATTTACTTCAGCTCTCAAGCTAAAGAATTAATAGTGTTGGAAGATGGTTAAATGAAATTTAAGACCTCGAAGATGACAAAAATTCACTTCTCACCAATTTGCCATGAATCTTCCCTTCATTCGCGACAAATCAACCCTTCCCTCTCTCTCACCATTTTAAATAATAAATAAATGAACAGTGAAAAGTAAAAGGAAATGTGTGCAAATAGAGTGAGAGACAAACTTCCAGGGGGCAGATGTTTTTTTCATTCTTAAATTTCAACCCCAAATCGTGTACTTTTGCAATTTCCACATGCCATTCAGTCTATTAGGAGACCAACCGTTTTCGCGTGATATTTTTCAACCCGGACGCGTCCCATTGATCCTCTTGCCTTTTTTCACAATTCACATTTTACCCTGGGTCGTAAAAAACCCAAAGGGGTTTCATTTAGTCATCCCGATGGGATATTATAATGTATTAAAATTTTGGTAACCCTTATTTGAATTTTTCTACCTGGCGCGTAACTCGAATCTCATTCATTTGCCTACAAAACCAACAACTTTCACCATATGGCAGCGAATTAAGTTTTTTTTCCTGGCCTCGCATTATGATACAGGACGAAAGGCAATTTTTAACCCTTTTCCCATCCCTGTGTGTCCTACTTTTGGGGACAGAAAAAATTGATAGGATATAAATTTAAAATTCACGGATGTTATGACGATGCATTGGGTGTTGAAATATCAGCTGCTGAAATTCCTTCAAAGAAATTCATTCAATTAATTCCAGATATGAAAACATTTGATAACAACTAAAGATTTTCCACATGAGCGAAAATTTGTCAAGGGAAATTTTCAGGGATATGAATTTTGGGGAAACTAAAGTGCAAATTTACCCAAGAGTGTGTTGAAATCACATTCAAAATAAATATAAGTCAATCCCTTCTCCCGGTGGAAATGTTGAGGACGGATTATCCTCATTGATCCGAAATATTATTTATTTGCGTGTGTGGAAAAGGACGGGTAAATTTAAATTTTCATCCCCCATCAGACCCAGCTTATTTCAGAGCCTTCCAACTCTTTTGCCAACTTTGCGACAGGACACACTAAATTGGGCTTAAGATTGAGAGACTTTCGCCCAAAACTAAATTCTACCACTAATTCCATTCGCTTTCATTGACTGCCGGGATCTTTTTCTCCTGGTTAATCCTTTTTGACTTTCACACGAGTTTTTTCTATCCACTCTTCATCATCCTTTGATGTGACACTATTGATGGTGATTTTGCTGAATATCGAGAGTCTTTTGTATTGACTTTGGATCATATACCAAAAGAGGACTAATAGCTTTCACCCCAAAATCCGATTTTTTACCAACTCTTCTGTGTTATTCCATCATGAGCTCTTGTAGGGTTATTTTTTTTCTAAAGGGAAGTCTTTTTTTTGGAAAATAGGTAACAAATGTATCCCTTACACTCACTCTTAATTACGATTCTTCGCAGACTTCAAATATTTTCCCAAAAAAAGAGTCGAGAGAGTTATTTTGGGGGAAAGTCACTGAATGGCGTTTTATTGCTTGTTTACGACAATGTGAGATGGAAAGAGTGAAAAAATGAGTATTTTCGACATTTATTTCCACTTTGATGCGGATTTCTCTCACCTTACACAATGATTGGGATTTTTTTCTCAAAAAAAAATCAGAAGGGTGTATTTGAAGCAACAGTTTATTGAATTTTCTATTAATCTGCAATGGATATTTTTTGATAAATTTTCTTCTCACTTATTCTTTGGGCAATTTTCGCCGAAGACAAGCCAATGTTATTTTCTGTCCCAATGAAGGGTTACTGGGTGGCCTGAGAAGATGTGAGATGAAAAAACATCCCCTAAGTGGTTGATTGATGTCCCCTGGATGTCTGGTGGGTCCAGATAACAGAGTCCCCAAAAAAACACTTTTTCCACACACAAACTTTTACTCTGGGTGGCATCAGAAAGCCTTAAGCTTTGTATTTTCCTCTCATCCTCCCCATTTGCTCTCCCTCGACTTTCCCTTGTGTATCAATGGTTGCATAGAGGAAAAGAGTGAAATAAATAAATAAATTTGTTGAGAAGAAAAAAACAGATAGTTTGACCTCTCTCGAGATGGGATGTTGTATTTTTTTCTCCCGTGCAAGTCACTTCCTTGTAATGGAATTGCCATAGGAGAGACTAAAGAAAGAGTTTCATGAGAAAATTGCTGCCCTTTGCTTGGTAATGCAATAAATTTCTTCATTATTTATTGAAGATGACAACACAATCCCAACGAATTTCTCATGGGGTGAGATTCTAGTTGATGTCAAGAGGAGAGAAATGTCTTTTTTGTGCTCTACCCTTGCATTAATACTTGCGTGTTACGATTTCTTTTGGCGCAAGAAAATTTTTCTTCACGGAGGGTAAAAGATTACCTGACCTCGGAGATCGTAAAGGGTTGAATTGGAGGGGTTAAAAGTTCTCATCGATTTGATCCTGGCCAAAAATGCTACAGATCGCAAAATTGCAAGTGCAGATGTTATTTCTCCAGAGAATCTGCAAAAGGGTTGATCAGTCCTTGAGAGGTTTATGGGAAAGACAAAAACATCCCTCTGGGATTTTGCAAATTTATAGAAATAAGTTTTCAATGAAGGAAAGGGGTTTATTGAGCAGCGAGAGATACCTGGATCGTTAATCAACGAGCACCTCTCGGTGGTTTCTGACACTCTCACGATCCCCTGGGCTTCCGATCAGATGCCAGCATCTGAAAGTGGATCAGTGCGATGGCAATCGCTGGAGTGTTTTCAACTCGGCAACCACTCAATGTGAGTCATTTCTCAGGCTTTACAAATTCCCAATTCTCTATTCATCTCGAAGATGATAAGATCTCGCAGAGTATTTTGGGTCAAAGTGGAGGGTGATAGTGTTTCTGAGTGAGTTAATTAAGGAGTTTATTATATTCACAAAGTTAAGAGTTGCACTTTATTTTTTTGACCTTGTTGTTTTTGCCCTTGAGTTAACCCATTAGTGATACGTTTGGATATATTTGATAAATTCAATCGTTAAAAATTGAGAACAATGTTACGATTAAAATTATTGCAAAATTTCAAAATTAGAATAATTCGTTCCTTTAAAAAATGTGTGAGGTTTCGTTTTCTTCTTCTGAGTGAAATATCTGGGAAACCGGAAATCCAAAAATGATATATTCTTCACTGCTATTCGCAGAAAATCACCTCCTTTTAATTCATTGAGAGAAAATTAAAAACTTCCAATATTTCAATGAGTTTAATCAGCTGTAATATGTATGTTTCATGTGTGTTTCGTGTTGTGGAACTAATGTTTCAGAGCTTTGTACAAGCTTCAACGATCCCGGCAGCCTAATTTATCTTCTCATTTCTTTAAACTCTTTTCCACAAGACTTTTCCTCAATTAAATTTGACCCAGTTGACGAGATAAGAATGTTTAGAAAATCATTGCTTATCAGCATCAATAAAATTTCACCCAATTTTGCATATATGGGAACTATGAGAAAGATTTCCCTTTTTCGAAGGGACACAAAACACTCGATTCCATTGTCATTTAATGGGAAAATGTCCCCAATTTTTGGGAAAAAGGCGAGTGGGAAAATTTGACAAACATTTTATCATAAATATGTTTTCTCTGTCTCATATTTGTTATTTGTGTGGGCAGACATTCAAACAAGAATTGAGGGACTCAATGGATGTCTCATGAAATTGGGGGTTGGTCGAGAGAAATTTTCACATAAAAGGGAAAAGCCTTTCTCTCGGCCCCTACTTTTACAACCATCCCCCATCCCATTGATGGAAAACCCTCAGCCACACACAAAATTGTATGCCTATATGTGTCTTTTTTGGGTTTTGGGGTGATGTGACATGTCGGACGGACGAGGAGAATGGGAAAATTGTGAGGGTGAGCTTTAGGGGTGTGGGGGGCAAGGAGAAAACATATTCAAAACTTCCAGTTCGGATGTTTGGTCCATTTGATTTTACGGAACAAGATGTTCCCGAGCGGTCGTCTCTCTGTCTGTTTGTGTGTACATTTCCTCGAAAAATGGCTCTAGCAAATGTGTATGGATGTGGGCTGAAATTGTCACAGAAATGAATAAAATATGGAAATTTTCGGCATATGAAATGGGCGCCGGATGTGACATGATGGAAACTCAATGCAAGGCACATATAGCAAATTTTCCCTTACCCCATATGGAAACTCTATACATAGTTTTGGGATATCTCTTGCGCATTTCTGCGAGCCTATTCTTTTCTCTATGGCCAGAGTGGGATTGTTTAATTCTTTGTAATGAATAAAATTGTAGAAACATTTTCCCCTGGTTGATTTTCTTCTTCTTCTTCTCGAGAGAGAACTCCTTGGGTGGAAGTTCCTTCACAATTTTCCACGTTGAGGAAAATTCTCATGGGAGTTCTCAGATGAAGGGGGAGGGCGACTATGTAAATATTCAAGAAGAGGAGAAAGAGAAAAAGAAATTGTTTGGGATTCTTGTAAGTTTGTACCTTTTGGGATGTCCCTGACAGTCGACCGGTCACCGACGGTCGATGAGGGTTTCGGGTCTTTGGGTGTGGGACTATACGGAGCAAATCCAACCCCCAGAAGTCTCTTAATGTATCCACATACAAACCCAACATAAAATATACAAACGCTATTCACCCATATCCCAAAAAGGGGCCAAGCTCTGAAATGGACGTTTTTCCACCCCCCTCTGTCCTTCAGCCATTTTAAACCTACACCCCAGAATATTCAACTCTCCAAATACAGTCCAGAAATTCCGTCTCGGGGCCGACCTGAACTCCCAACTATAATTTTCCATGAGGGTAACAGCCAGAGGCATGGGGATCATTTCCCAGGCAGGGTCGAAAGTGGGTGGTGGAAATTCACTTGGACGTTGGCTCCTGGCTGGCAAACTCACACACACTTACCAACATTCGAGAGGAAATGAAATGGGTGGATTGTTGGAAAGTTTTGCAATTTCCAAGACTTTCTAATAGACTGAAATATGGCAAGGATACTTTTTTTTATTTTCGTATTGAAAAGTTGAAAAAAGTGTGTATCAGTTACTGAACGCCAATAGTTATTTTTATCGCTTCTCGATGGGGAAGTTTGTTTCCAAGGGACTTTATTATGTAAGTTGAAGGGGGGAATTAAAAAAAAAATATAATTGGCATTTGAAGGATTTAATTTCTGTTATAGTTTTTGAATTTTAACGGTGAGTTGCAACTCTTCCGGTTAATTTTTAAATTTGAACATGCTTTTAAATTTATTTTTTTTAATTCGTATATCTCGAGAACCTATCAACAGATTTCCTTGAAATTTTAATATGTTGTTGAGGACAAAAGAACCTTCAAAAAATGCAAGGACATGTCAGAGGGCCTAATTCGTTTAGTATTTGGAACTCGATCCTAAATATTTTACAACAAGATTTCTTTCTGCCACTCACGCATTTTCTTTTTATATGAACACTAATACTTCAATTTCTAATATCTCCTTCTTACACACTATAGATTATACTTTCCAAACTCTGTATAATCTTTTCTTTACCTTACCCGCCTTACCGCTCGATTCGCGAGTGGCACATTGAAATCAATCCATTGTGAAGTTTTCCTGGATGTGCTAGATTTCCCATGGAGTAGATGTAGAGTCTATGATTTTGTTTGTACAACTTTTCCCTTCCGTCTCCAACCGCTGTTGGTTTTTGATGTTGCTTGAGTGTGTTGGCGGTCGAAGGGAGGCAGAGTGAAGAGTAAAAAAAAGGTTGCAAAAGGGTGGATACAGAATAAGGAAGAAATCTATGCATGAATAATATTTTTGTAGCCACAGAGTCTCCAAGTTCCACATGCAAATGGAGGGATCATACACACAAAAGAATCCTTTTTTCCCTGGTACCTCCTTTCTATCCACTCTTGCCCTTTCACTCGTGTGTGCTCTGAGTGCCCATTCATTCCTCGCAAGCCACAAACCGAGACCCAGAGAGCTCTCCAAATGGAGCCGGAATGGTGGGTTTGGCCAGGGGGTGGTTGAGAAGAGATAAATCTGCTGAAATAATATTTTCTCCCCACCAAAAGGAAAAAAGGGGATGGTCGAGAGAAAAATAGTATTTGAGCTTCTCCCCTGAGGGAAGAAAATTATTTTATTCCACAAATAATGTAAGGATACTTCGAGGTCACTTCAAGGTGTCCCTTCTGGTCTTCACCTTGAAAACTAATTGACACACTCAAAGTATTAACCCCCGATCTTATCCTCAAGGGGTTGAGAAGTTTTTATACCCAACAATTTCGGGGATAGTGTGGGGAAAAGTGTGAACGTTATGTGTAGGATGACACAACAATTTTAACCCTACCACGGAAATCAAAATATTTGAACATATATAGACTACCCAGTATGGAAATCCAGTGACACAGCAAATCTTCCACCCAACAAATCCACCCCATGGGTTCATCATCCAAACCTCCCCTCTGCGGGCCAACGAAAAAGAATTCTTTCTGTGGGCACAATGCGAAGTGAGTGCGGAAAAAATAGGTGACTGGCGATTGGGAGACGATGGAATCTCCATTTTTTAAGTTTTTCCCTTCGCGAGCGGCAGAGAGAAAATTTCTTGGTGCCCATTTTTTACTGAATCATCATATTTCTGCTCTATATTGTCGGCATTGTGTCGATGGGGGTATAGGGATGGAGAAAAATAAATAAAAAATGGTGTATCAAATCTGAGATAGTGAATCTCTTTCTCATCTGTCTCATGCAAATTCATCCGTGCAGAGCAATTTTAAGCACAACGAGCAGAGATTTTAGATATGCGAAAGAGATAGATACTCTTTTTGATGAGACTTTTGGGGTGGCAACTATTCTGTGGCTTTTCACTATTCAAATATCAACACAGCAAAATACTCCATGTGAAAATGGACGTTTTATACTGGTTCTTGGATTGAAAATTGCACTTCTTTTCAATTATTTTTAACCCATTCAAAACTTTTAAATTTGTGGAATTTTTTAAGTTTATTTCCTAATTGATCATAAGGGGTTGTTTTGAAGTAGACAGTAAAGTAAACTCTGTAAGATTTTTCAATTCAAACAAAAAACCTTTACAACATATAGTTCAAATTTATTATGTTAAACCGCGGTTTTTTATTCGTACTTGAGTAGCAGTAGCAATGATTAAAATATTGAGTTAAAGATAAAGTGACTTTATTAAGTGGCGTATTAGTGACTGGACTTTCAAAATGAGTTATTTTGTAGATTAGCTTGAATGTATTCTTTCTATAGTGCACAAAATTATAAATTGAGATTCTTGAATAATGCGAAAATATTTTAAAATTCTTTACAATGAATAAACTTTCAGAATATAAATTTGTTTGTTCAATTCGAATGAAAAGATTTTTTTAAGAAAATACCTATTGAGGAAATTTTCAATATTTACTCTTTCGCTCTAACCAATTGATCACAATACTTGAAGAATAAACATTTTGAGAAAAATTGCATCAAAACAACTAAGTGACTCTGCATAATTTACCAAAGAATGACGCATTTTTGCTCAACAAATATCCCTAATGCAGTTCTTTTGTACTCCATTTTTCAATTGCATGGTGAGATTTAGTTTCAGACGAAATTGCTGAATTTCACATTATTTTAAAGTATAGAAAAAAAATTTATCGCAAAAGAGGAGAATGGCTGAGAGATAAAGGGTAAATGGAAATTGATTAATGTGTGTGACATTGAATCAAAGAGGGGTGTTTTATTTATTTCACGGGGGTATCATTTCTGAAGCTGGGAGAGTATCAGAAATACCGTGTAATTTATTTAGAGGTGTACAATATTTTTTCACTTGACTAATTTCAGAAAGCTTCCTATTGCATCCTCACACCATCATGATGTGATTTACAGTGCAAAAATCATACGTGAGAAATATCAATCCAGGTGAAAGGCATTGCAAAAAGGGTTGAAGACCTTGTTTTTAGGGATGTGATTTTGAGATCCCAAAATTTTCCTTTTGTCCTCCTATTGTTGGGAAATATTTCTCATATCTCTTAGTGTTTTATGGATATTTATTTCCCTTCCATAATAGTGCAAAGAGGATAAAAAGGGTTACATACCTTCGTCCCTTGTTGTCTCTTGGCGTCCTCACATTTCTCTGCACTTAACGGCCTGTCAATATATCTTTTCCTGAGACACTGATGGAAAAGTGCCACCAGTGCAATTGAATTACATTTTGCGGGACGAAGGAAAGGAAAAAAGGGAGTGAAAAATGCTAGAAAAGTTACTAATCAATATTGCTCCGTTGGAGAAAAGATCAAATTTCATGCTAATTTGCTAATGTAACCATCGTGTTTCTTTACCCATATCGATTTCCTCCACCCACCTCTGTCTGTCCTCCCAAAGTCCATTTGTATAAGGATAAAATATGGAGAGGACCAAGGATACAGGACAAAATTGACCCTTTAATCCATTTATCTCCATTTGACCCTTTTTTATGCCATTGCCCAGAAATGTGGGATTTGGTGGAATAAGAAAGAAAAAAAGCTCCGCAAAAAGGAGTGAGAGAAGAAAAGTATAGAATTTCCTTTTGAAAATGTAACGTCCCCAGAATTGTGTCCTTTTTACCATTTCTTCACTCTGTTCTTTTGCCCTTTTTTCCTATGCCATTCCTCCTTGAGACTCGTCATTTCTCTCTTTCCTTCTGAGGGTGTGTTTTCAACTGTCGGCACAATATTTTTTTCATCTTGCGGATTTGCCGTGAGAGGAAAGGTCTGAAGAGCGAGCATCTTCCCGCATCTAAAATGGATGATGTCCGTAAAATATCCTTCTTCCCGGTGTACAAAGTCTCCCCTTCGGTGTTGGGATATATTCATAGAAATGGGGTGGCAAATGCTGCCCCAGAGACCAGTTTAATGTGGTGCACACACCACCCGTGTGGAAACTAACTAAAATTCAACCGAGAAAATACAAGAGGAGACACTGAAGAATATTTTTCTTTCACCAGAGGGAAATTGCTTGAATGACTGAAATTGACATTCAAGTAAGTGCTAAAGGGTCAAACTATTATCACACAATTTCTTTTAAGGGAAAAATAAAGAGAAAAAAGAGAGAAAGGATAAAGACTCACATATATACTCGGAGAATGCGTCAATTTTGTACACTGAGAAAATTCAGAAAACAGTTGTAAAGATGATAGAACATTAGTAAATATAATCTGAGAGGAATGGTAAAAGAATACTCTGTAAGAGTTTTCTGGGAAAATCGAATAAGTGAAAATTTAAATAGCCCTTTTTAAAGGTGCTGTCACACAACAATAGTTCAGCCAACAGAGAGTGGATCAAATTTCTACTTATTTCGAGTCTCTTTAGTATTATACTGAAGAATTTCTAAATATAATATGTCGGAAAACTGAAATATTATAGAAGTCCATCAGAAAATATCGTTTAGTTGAATCGGGAGCTCTTTTAGTACCTACTTAAAAGTTTCTGATTCGACTGAACGTCACTGCCTGATCTTTTATCGAATGTTTTCGGAAAATACTTTTTAGTAATTCTTCAGTATTATAAAATAGACTAGATATGAGTAGAAATTTGGTAGTTTTCCTATGGACAATGCGGTTAAATATTTAGCTTTCACTGTAATAATCTGTTGGCAGAACTACTGCCGTGTGACAGCACTATTAGCTAATAATAATTCGTTTGAGAATTCTTAGACGGGATTTAGGCGGTTAAATCTCATCGAAGAGATGATCCCATTTTTCCAAATTTGTTAAAATAGTGTTAACAGAATAATCAATCTCTTGTTTAGATTTCTATTACGTTTTTTATATCATACTTATACTAACTATTTCTGTACTAAATTTTAGCACGCGTGATAAAAGCTTCACAAAGGGAGATTTCGGTTCCGGATAATAATTTTTCAGTAATACTGAATTTTTGCTTCACGAAAATGATTTTCTCAATATTATCACGCGTGGTAATATTTACCACAAACGTAATTGAAATCCTGTAGCTCTAAATATGTTAGCTCTATAAATTGCATTGCAGTGTGTTAATTCTGAATAAAAATAGAATTCAATTTGAGTTTTTCAATGGTTTTAGTACTGTATACTAACAATTACCATCTAAAAATCACATGACTTTAATTTTAGAACTCAACAACTCAACATACTTATATTTAGAAATTTATCAGATAAATCAATACAATGTATAATTTGTCTGTTAATCACAATATACATTATATAGTATTCAGGACACTTTACTTTTTCTGTGTGTATGGGCTAGGCATTTGGTGTTAAAGTTGAACTTATCATTTCTCCGAGTGCAACTTTTCCCACCAAACAGACGTGTAATTATTTAATTCATTGCTGACAAAAGCCGCACATGCGGAGAGTAATTTAACAAATTTCTCGTGATTCTCCCAGAGGGACATAGGGATTTGCACATTTGGAAAAGAGTTGAGGTGACAACATCCCTGTGAGTCTCAAGCACCCCGTCGATTTGTGGTTCTGTGAAATTTCATTTCATTTCAATTTAATTTCTTTCGCATGTGCGTCACTAATGGAGTGCGAGATTCTTTGTATTGATCCTATTTTTCTATTTTGGGGACAATGAAAAGGAGTTGTAAAATGTTGGATGAGGAAAAAAGTACGTTGGACGCAAATATTTGGCAAAAAGAGAAAACAATTTATCACTGAATTGAACAATTTTTTATTCAATTGTGTTTTTTTTTCCAGTGAAAGTAGTTCGGGTTACATTTGATATTCAATTGATGGGCAAACCACGAGGCACAGTGTGAGACATTTCAGCAATTTCACATGGATTGATTCACCCTTCAGAGGATAATTTATTATCTGCCACTGAAAAGGTCGCTTTGTGGACGTTTTTTTTAATCCTCAGCAAAAAAGAAAGTTAGAATATTGAATATCGCTCTGAACTCTTCGTAGAATTGCTATTTGGATGGAATTTCTGAAACTGCTGAATTTTACTAACCATAAAATTAATGCATTCTTATTTGGGTCTCACTTTCAAAAATTGCCTCCGATGGAGCCAATTTATTAAATTGATTTTTGATGCCTCGGCCAATGTTCCAATATCATCCTGATCCAATTTCTCTTAAGTAAAATGAAAGGCCATCAATGAAGAGTTGTGCTGTCAGGGTTTTTTTTCTCATCCACCGTATATCGAAGGCCTTCCCGCTTGGTAGAAGGAGCCCGACACATAAATAAGCTGAAAAACCTCCTAAAAGGACCTCTATAAAAATTCTTACGATATCCCCGTGATGGTTCACTTTCATGAGGAATATTTTTCACGACCTGAAACATCTCATATTTTCCAGTTGGAATTTTTACTCTTTCTGCATTTGACAATTTCTCTCCCCAAGAATAATATTGGAAAGAGCCACTGGTTGGTGTGAGTTGGCAATATCGACCAAGAAATTTAATGGACATTTATTATTATGAAAAAGCTTCTCAGACACCGGATGCGCGTTACATAGCTGAAACTCCAGCACATCCGGAAGACGGAAAATGTCCCAAATGTACATTCGATCAATTATTTGCTACTCACCAAAACCCCCAAAGTTTAGAAACCCACCCCAGAATGGACGTGAGTTTTTGAATGTGAAGTCGTTTGGAAGGAAAAGTTTCGTAACATGTTTTACTTGCCAGAAATTTATTGCTTCGAATACGAATTATATGGACGGATGAAAATCGAAACACCAAAGAAGATAAAGGTGTGTCTTTGACATTCAGGTATCCTTTGGGGTGTATTTAATCATAATTTTTTTGGGGAATTGAAATAATTTTTCCCGCCATTTTTCAAAAGGTGAAAATTGTGGGTCAATGACAAGGAGAGGCTTTTGTGTTGTGGAATATATTTGAAAATTTCGCCGCCACTGAACTGGGACGGTAAAAAGTGCCGTCCCTTTTCCATATTATCCCTCCCTTATCTGCAATTTCAGTCCTTCAAATATTTGCTGGCTTTCTCGACAATGGGGTGCTTCGGACGGGGTTCACGGCTGGCATTAGGGGTGGGGGTTGAACCCTCCTCGTCAGTCAACCCATCTCTCCTTTCTCCCCCCACCACAATCAAACCCCTAAAACCGATCGTTTACTAATACATGGCCAATGTGAATAAATGATAAAGTTTCCCCTGGTGAGGTTTTCAGCTAAATATATTCACACTCTTGGCCGCTCTTCAGAATTACTCAAAGTTTCCTCTTTCTGGTCATAAGCTCACGCATTCTCCCTCTTTAAGTATTCGAACGGTATTTGGAATTTACCTCAAGAAATTCACCCCTTCCTCATCCATTTCTGATATCTGATTGCCAGAAACGTATAAACCGAAAACCATTAGAGCCTAAATAAAGAATGGACTCTACATGGTTTTAATACATTATTCATTAAATAGTTGTATTGCTAAATCAACAGATTTTTTTTTGAAAAATTAATCTTTGTACTGACTTCTTCTAATATTTTACTGACCATTTATACCATTTTTACTGATTAATTACTTAACTTACTGAGTAAATTTTAACATCTTTATACTCAAAAGATTTAGTTTTATAAAATAGGCGGAAGCGTCCCAGTTTGGTACAGCTTCTAGTTTGGTACAACACAATTTTTCATGTATTTTTCTTGAACGGAGCTGGTCCATTCTATTTTAATATGATGGTAGGCCTTAAGCTCTATATTCTCTGAAAAAATAGTAAGCCTCCGTTCAAGAAAAATGCATGAAAAATTGAGTTGTACCAAACTAGAAGCTGTACCAAACTGGGGCCTCTCCCCTATTCAGTTTTTATGTAAGAAAAATTGCCTGTAAAAACTTCTGGATTTTTTTTCACTTTTAAAGAGTTATGCGTAAGTTCGTTATATTTCAAAAAATTAAAACAGAATGATTAAACTGATTTTTTCCAAAGACTTAAGGAGCCTTCTTCAATCTGTCCTTTGAATCTAGGATGGCTCTCCAGGCTGATGC
This sequence comes from Phlebotomus perniciosus, assembly GCA_918844115.2. Lineage (NCBI taxonomy): Eukaryota > Metazoa > Arthropoda > Insecta > Diptera > Psychodidae > Phlebotomus > Phlebotomus perniciosus. Next base: position 8,879 of record CAKKOB020001119.1, on the reverse strand, counting down.
CAAGATGAAAGAGAAAAGCGTATGTGATGGTGAAGTGGAGCAAGTCAAAGGACGCTCCGTCCAAGAAATCTCCATACATATTCACCCCCTTAAGCATATGTGAAATAAATGCGGTGACTGAGTATCTTGTGGGGTTGAAGAAATGAATTTGTAGTTTTGTGGGAGTTGGTGTGGATGATTTGTTTCCTGTCAAACAATCAATAAATTCTCTCTTTCGGATATGGAGATCCATCTATGTTGAAAGAGGTTCCTTCTTGTTTGCTTCCTCTCAGGCCACTCGTTTGTTGTCTCTGATGGCAAACGACTTTCCAATGATTGTCTTCATATTTAGATTTCACTCGCCCTCCCCCTCCCCCTCCCCATCATCCATTCCTGGGTTTGAGACTGTGAAGAAATTTCGCAAAAGGACCATGAGTTTAAAGAGAGTTAGTATGGGTGAATTTTGTATTTTAATATCCCCCAGGGCCACCCCAAGTCGACGTAAGGATACCCCAAATTCACTCATACAGTTTCTCTCCGCAGCAAACCATTTTAGTGCTCTTCCTCTTCCCCCTCAACCCCCAACCCAATATGCCAAGACATACAAAATGATGTTAGATTGAAGGATGTGTGTAGAGAAATTGGAACTTTGTCGTCCATCCTTATGGCTAGTATGGATTCAATTTTGTGTATTTCCAACATTTTCTTCCGCCTCTGCTCGTCTCCGGCAACCACCAATTTACTTATGTTCATATGAGTGTGTTCTTCCATTCACTTCACAAGAGGAGTTCTCTGAATAGTTTATTTTGCTCCCATATCTTCCTCCTCTGCTCTCTGGACTCACCAGAACCCTTCCTGCCATCTCCCATCAACTTCTTTGTGGCATCCACCCGAGAAGTTGAGAGAACAGTGCGGTCCACGTTCTTACATGGGTGGAATCTATTATATCATATACAAAGACGTGAAAGTTGGATCGACACAACCATAACTTGTTCTAATTATCAATAATGTTGTATTATTTAGTTTCAAATGCAATTTCTCTTTCTACCCACACAAGATGATCAATAATTCACCAGTAAGAGAGTCTTTGTTGCAAATTGAGGATATGGCGTTACATTTGCTATCAAGTTTCTGTAGTTCATTTACAGAGAAAACTTCAAAGAATACCTTCAATAAGCATTACTTTTTGTACTCAGAGAAATTAGGGGTTGAAATAGATTTATTGATTTTGTAGTGGAAAAAATAGGGAAGTAAAATTATGGTTTCATGTATTCAGTTTAGACAATCTAAATAAAAAATTCACTTGATTCCTTAGAAAAAGTTTATAAGGTTAAGAAAATATATTTCCAAAATAGTCATAAGATTTAAAATTAGTCAGGAATTGTGAAATTGAAGGTTGAAATAAAAATATTTATGAGTAAATTTCATTTTAAAGAGATTTTAGACTTCTACTATGTATAAATATTTTATAATATCTACAACGAATACAACTTTTGAAATATTTTTAAATATTTTCACCTTAAAGTAAATTTAATTTCAAAAATTTCATTTAATTTCGAAAAGCTTTTTTGGAAATAGTTCCATTGAGTATAGGAAACATTAATTTTTTCTGAGTGTATGTACCTAATGTTAAGTGAAAGGGTTCTTTTGGGAAACATACCTGTTTTTGCCTTTTGAGGCATATCAGAGGTAAGAAATAATATGTCTCCAGGAAAAGGGACTCATGGTTAGCCTCTGAGGGTTTTCACTCTGTTTGGGGACTTCACGCAAATATTGCCGCATTTATTGACACAGAAACGATGTTTGTGTGCCCAAAATGACGAAAGACGTTAAAAACTGAAAAGATAAGACCTCTAAATTTAGTCCTTAACTCTGGCTTAGTGTTACATTAAAGAAGGATATTTTTGATTTTTTTTCTCTGAACAGACACGATGATTTTTCCACCAAATGCATTGAGATGATGGATGAGGGAAAGTGAGAGGAGGAGAAATAAGAGAGAAATCTTCAAATGGGCGGGTGTTTTGTGTACATTTTAACTGAGAAAGGAAACCATATCAAATATTTGCTTTTAAAACATACCTCTCCATCAACTCGAGGCGCTCCCCATTTTTGGCTCCCTTTGGAAACTACGTTGGGGGGCAAAATATCATTCATGTTTCCATCTATCGGATGGTCTGTTTGGCATTTCTTTTTCTATATAATATTTTGTCGATGTTTGATGTCTCCTAGACTAGAAGTTGGTTGAAAGCGTAAAATAATAATTTGTGGAATCTACTATTGGCCTTTAATGAAGTGCAATAATTGGAAAATTAGTTTCTCAATTGATCTTTGAAATAAATTAATTTCTGACTTATTGACCCAAAAGACTGTTAAATTTTCTTATGGAGTTTCCTCAAATGAATCACCTGCAAACCTCATTAAAGACTTTCTGCACTTTCACGGAATTTTCACTTCAAAAAGTGGGAGCAAAGTCGCGAAATTTTCCTGAAATTATACAAAAGTGATTTAAGAGAAACTTTTTATTCTCCGGTGTGTCTGCTTGATGAAAGTGTTTGTCCAAATCTTTTCGGGGATGGTTTATATAAAATTTATATATATGGGAAGGGGAAAAATTACCCCTTTTGCGAGAAACATATTTTGCTCTCCCCTCAATTATTGAAATAACTTCCCCTACGTTGACACACAGACATCTTCATTGCTGTTGCATATGAAATCGCACGAGAAAATGTAAATAAAGGGTGAAATTATGTGAGACACTATTATGTATAATGTGTGACATTAAATTAGTCTAATAGGGGATTCATATATATAAAAGTCACCCTATATAATATGCATTCGCCTTGTGGTTTGTGTATGAGCTAAATATGCGTTTTTATTTTTAGCGAAGTCTTCAATGAGATCTTGCAGATGCTTTCACTAATTTTCTCTTGTATAATTAAATTGATTGAATAACCGATTTGATTAAATCATGAGAGGTTATTGAAGAGGAAGAAGCTCTAAATTAATAATAGTACGTACTCGTGTCTGAACCTTTTTATGAGGAATTTTGAGAAAATTTCACCCTTAAAATCCGCTCCTTTGGACTTTCTCATGGGAGACTCCTAGCATAAGGGATGATTAAACAAAATTCTCATTGAAAATTTCATCAATAATTCAAGTTGAGAGCTAAAATTCCAGGTAAATTGGTGTGAGAGACTTTTTGGTTGCCCAAAGAAGCATTGAAGGTGAACGTTGGATGGTTGAGATATATATGTACATATACATCTTAAAACGTTCGTCCATGGATGGGGGATGATGAAATTTTGCACGTGTTCTATGTGAAGAAAGTTTTAGCTTAAGAGGAGTGGTAAATTTTCACCCAACATCTTAAGGGGGTGGTTTTCACCGTCCAAGAAGTCATCCACTAGTGGCCAGACAACTTTTCACTCTCCACCTTATCTCATTTTCTCTCCCTAAAGATGCTTTCCACCCCGTAAAAGCATTTGCATATGAGGAAAATTTAAGCACTCTTCTCTCCCATGAACTCGAGATCCTCTGCCATGTTCGCCCTGCTTAAGATATTTCTACAAGAAGATTTTCAAGTTAATATCGGAATAGTATGATAACATTTTGAAGATTATCTGAAAGGTATTGTAGAGTCGAGAACGAGATGTTTCATATAAAATTTGTAAAAAAAATTAATAAGCGAAATATTAAAAGAAAAAAATATAGAAAAATTAAATTGTAAAAACTATTATACTAAAAGGTATTCCAAATTGAAAGATAAAATATTTCAAATTTATCCAAAAATGCGTTAAAAAGTTATAAAATAAGTTCTAAGTAATTATAACAATTGGATTTGATTTATTTTAGAAAAAACTAAAGAAATTAAGTCAAAAAATTGTATAATATTTATCAATTTTCGCTCTGCATTTATTCTGGATGATAATTTTATTCAAATGCTTTAATCCAAGTTAATTTCATGAGATTTTCTTGTACTTTACCGAGAGTCATTCTTCTCAATTTGAAGTCCACTCCTACAGGGAAAGAATACTCTGGATTTTCAATCTCACCCTCCATGCAATGACCAATTTGGGTGATTCTCGAAATGAGACTTTTCCAGTGAGAGGGTCGCTATAACCGAGGGATGAACGCGAAAGAGGAAGCACTGAATGGGCAGAATGAAAGGGTTTTAATACAACATGGCAGAGTTGCCTCTACACAGACACACATGAGAGTGGGTGGCCCGGGTGGTTTGTGGAGTGAATGTGTAAAAAGAGGGTGGTAATGGTTATTTCGAGTACTTTGCCATCGTGCTGTATTGTGTGGATGCTGAATGGTGAGCAAGTGAGAGAGACCGAATGAGAGGTACAAAGATGGCGTCCGGTCTACGGTTACCAACCACTTGTGTTTCAACTCCTCATCCCCCCATCTGCAGAGCTCCCCCAGCTCGACCGGGAGAGCACCGAGGCAGAGACAAGAATCAAAGAGGGCTTCAAAGGGGATGGGAATGTATGGAGTGCATCCAACGGTCCGTGTGGGTGGGAAAATTTCCCAACGTGCCAGGCAACACAAGAGCCAAGGACTCTACATCCCCCGCAACCCTTGTGGATGCAGTTTGAGGTCTCGTGTGATATGGAATTGCATAGAGGAGCACTGAAAAGTGGAATTGAAGAAGCCACACACACTCAGAGGACAGTGCATTGTCTCTGTAAGATGCCCTCACAATAGGGACACAGGCTTCATTCATGAAAAGATATGAGAAGATCCTACACTGTTAATTAAGCCAGGGTGGATCAATCAGGAGGATTTGTAGTATGTTGAATTAACAGATTAAATGGGGGGGGGGGTCCCCGAATACTCAAAGTCCCTATCTGTAACCGTTTGGCCTCTAGGTCAATAAGAAACCGTTACATGCTCTACTTAAAAAATCTAACGTTATACTCACGTCACTAATGGGTTAAGAAAATCACTTATTCTTGGAAAAATTTTTTTTTGAAATGAATTAACTTTCCTTACCTGAAATTTTTCTCAGTGTATTTCTTATTGAAAATTATCTGCAGTGCCACAAAGTGCGGGAGGCGGAAGGGAGTGACTGAAATGTGAGGTGGTGCTCAGCATAACCCATGGTCAGAGTGGATGTGAGAATATCCTTGAAGGCTATCCGTTGGCGGGGAGCATCTCACAATTGCGCCACAAGAAGAGAAACGTGACCAGACAACGTGGTGGCATCAAATGCAGGAGCAGAGAAGAGGCCCAAAAGGGAGGAAGAAATTCAACGTTGATGATTTCCTCTTGAGAAAGACGCAAATCACCATTCAATTGAAAATGAACTTTATTGTGGGGAGACATCCTTGCACATCAAAATCACTCACCCGGAGGGCGTATATTAATTTCAGTCAATAAAATCGGAATCGCCCACAAGGAAGCTGTGATCCATTTCCGGGAGGTTGGTAAGTGGGTGGGCGATTAGATTAGAGATGGGGAAGTTACGCGGAGATTTGGGAATTCCCTCAAAATCACCATATGTGGATCTCTTAATTAGAAGTCAGGAGTGGGTGGATTTTCCCAGTTTTGCCAATTTCTAAATTCATTTCCTCCTTGTGTGTTGGGTGTGAAAATTTTCACATTTCATGAGAGATTTCAATCTCATTGGAGAAGCCAGATTAACCAACTAGTTGAGGACTCATCTTGGAGCTCCTCAACACACTTTCTAATTATCTTCAATGCGAAAGATTTTTATCGATGAAATTTCCAAGATGGTATTTTCCCTTGAAAACTGAAAAGGGTGGCGTTTTTGTGTCCTCACCCGAGAGATGATTTATTCCTCTTGAACACTGTGTTTTATCGCTTTTTCTCCCACCAAACATGAGTTGTTTTTGTGGAAGGGTGGAAATTTTCCTGGGTGCCGCATTCACGATAGATTGGCTAATTCAGCAACATTTGATCCCTTCTGGGGATGATATTGTAATGCTTGTCCAGCCATTTTGGACATATACGCAGGAACTCCGGAGGGAAATTTTCCACGCCAGTTGCGAACAGGAGGCACAAATAAAATTGAAGCCAGTGGGATTTAAAAGGTATCAGCGGCATCAGCTGTGGAATTAGATTGAAAATTGATTCCCTGAAATATTAATTCTCTTTGCAAAAGACTTCTTTTCGTATCAAAGGGTGCATTTTTTGTATCTGGAATGACTTTAGGTTTCTTTTTAAAAAGAAGTAAATATCCAGTAGTTTTTGAGATAGGGGAGAGCGGAGCTTATTTCAAAGGAAAATTAGAGATTTTTCTTGGCAACATTTTCTCTTGAGATAAAATGTTCTTAAAATTGTATTTGCAATAGCTTATTGTAAGACAATAAATTTCTTATATATAATAGTTTTATTATATAATATTAGAATTAACCCCAATTTAGTTGTTTTTACAGGTGATTTGTAATCCTGATTCTCCTGTTGATGCTGAATAGAGCCTTGCAACAGTTTGGATGCTAAACATAGGGAGAAATCTCGTCAAACTGGACCAGAATCGTCACCCCATGATTTGGACAAAGGGATTCTGGGATGGAGTGATGCTGCTGATCCTTGATCTCAGCGATCTTGTCCTCAATTGACGCCAATTAACCTCTACCGTACCCTTTTGTCACTAATAGGTGATGAACTTGTGATCTCTCTTTATTGAGTAATTCATTTGCAAATATTTATTTGGATTTTACGAATCATTACAGGGAATATGTGGTAAGTTATTTAATGTTATGCGGAATTCTCTCCTAATTTCCGCTCTTCTGGTGGAAGGGATCTTTTGGTCTTCCGGTGAGACGTGTTTGTAGAGAATCAAAAATGCAAATAACTTCGGGAAAAGGGTATATACAGAGTGATTTTTGGACATGAAAATGTGAGATGAAAGGGTCATATGAGATCTCACCTCCTCGAGAGCTGAAGCATCGGCTCCCAAAAGTTATCCAATTGAAAGTGGGTATTTGTAAATGAAAATTTTCTCCAATGGGGGCAAATGGGTTGAAAAGAGATGTATTAGAGGGAGAAAGAGTGAATATTTAGGAAGGGAAAATGTGTGCAAAGTAGAAGCCGACACCAAAAGTCGTTAATCATGGTCACCCTTTTGTCTCTCCCTGGAACAAACACATTTCTCTCCGCACAAGACACTCCTTGAATCTCCATCCGCCTCTCGGAGTGATTTCAACCGCCATACCCTTCATCCTCAAAACCGGACGCCCAACTCCGCAAACGCAGTATTCCTCTTCCTGGTTTCTTCATGTGGATTCCATCTTCTGTGTATATGTGGATTAATTTGTGAAATTACAGATGGATGGAGGGATGAAAACCACTTCGTTTGTCTTCAAGATTCCTCTCACATGCAGAGAAAATCTCTTGGTGGAGCTTCCCTTTTACGAAAATTCACTTCTTTTCACCTTCCCATCCCTCCCGCAGAAAGAGATTTACCAAGAGGGAGGCAAATTGAATTATTGATTGACGGAATGCTGCTGTGTCCATCCGAAAGTGGCATCATCAACGCCAAAGAGACAGACAGCAAATTAATTGCAATCAAGTTTTCCACCCTCGTTCAATTTCCTCCGTCCAGAATTAGTCTAAATGCACACCAACCCCCAACTCCATAGGTATCTATCTGGAAGCTTCATGCCGGAGAGCTCAAGATGCAAATTACCAGAGAGTCACTTGTGTTTTCAGTGTACGTTTCTCTCACAGATCCAGATCCTCATTGATTGGGTTCTTGTGAAAATGAAGAACAATGCCACAAAGCTTCTTCGACTTTGTTTGTTAGAGAAAGAGAGTGGAATGTATTTTAGAAGATGTCTGGAAGTGTTCTTAAATGGATGGAAAACATTTTGTAAGCTCCCAAAAACACTCAAAATTTCTGCAGATTAATAATTTTTTAGGTAGAGCTTAAGATTAAGATTTCAGTAATTTTAAACAAGAACAAGAATTTCATGAATTCGATGAAGACTTAATAAACTGACTTATTTAAAAGCTAATCCCTACCATCCCTACCAATTCTAAAAATAGCAGAAACGAAAGTTAATTTGATTTAAGCTTCATAAAATCATACTAGGGGAGGGCGATCCAGTTTGGTACAGCTTCTAGTTTGGTACAACACAATTTTTCATGCATTTTTCTTGAACGGAGGCTTACTATTTTTCAGAGAATATAGAGCTTAAGGCCTACTATCATGATATAATAGAGTGCATCAGCTCCGTTCAAGAAAAATACATGAAAAATTGTACCAAACAAGAAGCTGTACCAAACTGGCGCGCTTCCCCCTACCAATGTCTTTGGACCCCCGAAAACCGGATTTAACTGCATGGAAGTTTTGGTAAAAAATATAAGAAAACCTATTAGAAATCTTACTGAAATTTGAAACATTTAAAATGTGCCAAGAATCGCCCAGACGTTTCTGGGAGACCAATTACTCCTGGACAGTTAGATCAAAGATTTCTCCAGCTCCTGGACTAAGAATCCACAAGAATGACCTTTTAAGGTATTTCGTATTTCAGTCCTTGGAGGAATTTTTAAACAATTAGTCACTTTTAGAACTACTAGATCAAGATTCTCCTGTTGCAACTCCCAAACCCTGATTAAAAGATTCTAAAAACCCAGGATTAGGGTCATGGCATGTCTTATGGAACAGTTCAAAAATAGTCCCAATTTTTGAGTTTTTTTTGTGTCTCGAAAAATTGCGAAATTTGAAGAAAGATCTTCGAATGTAATTTTGCAATTCTTGGAAACTCAAAAATCAAAACTTTGGACTTTTTTTGAACTGTTCCATAAGACATGCAGTGATCCTATATATGCAATAGGGAAATCTTGGAAGCATTTCCTGACTATATTAGACACCTTTAAATTACAATTCTAAAATAGGATATTTTCATCTTTATAATAAAAACTCAGAT